>JAECUM010007373.1:0-75549 GCA_016617855.1 Megalonaias nervosa | reverse complement strand
TATATTAATGATCATGAAAGTGGACGTAATTACCCCGGTGGCAGGAATTATACCTAAATACCCCTAGGGGCCTAAACACCGAAATCCACTGAACAGCCGAAATATACATGCATTTGCATGTTCTCTGTGTATATATCGGTGTACACACAAGAATTATGATTTGTTTTTTGTTTGAATAATAATATAAAGACAAATGAAATATGATTTATGTGATTTGATATGAATTATTTAATTTTTTCCTATTTTAGCTGAATTTCTTGGGCTCCAACTTGGAATAACGCAACAATTCGGAATCCCGAGTTATTGCGCTCTTTCTCAAGAAACTGCGTGACCGTGTCTAGTGATATAAACTGACCGAGTGGCTGGTTTTTGTAATTCGACGTACATGACCGAATTTTCGCACACGTCGGAAATTGAAGATAAGTAAGTGAGTAAGTGATTTTGCATCAGTTTCATGTGTGCCTTTGTATAATGGAGGATGTTAATAGAGATATTTTTTAAAATTCTTTTTGCAGAGAAAGTTACGCGAATAATAAGACAATAAATAAATTTGTGACAAGGGTTTTTGACAAAAATGTATTTTATATATTAGATGGGAGACCTAAAGATGTTTCAGGTTTTTGAAACTATTTATCGGCAAAGTTAGCAAAATTAAAGGACAAGATAATTATGTGGGGGTTTTTTTTCTCACTTTCAACACAATTAATTTTCAGATAGGTGGTGAATTAAATCTTACAAAATATTTTCTAGGTACATATTGTATATTGTATAAATTGCATTAATGACTGTTAATATGATTTTTCTATCTTTCCCAATTATTACAACAATGATTAAAAGCTTCTGAAACTTGTATATTGGTTAAATTTTGGAAACAAGTTTTTAAAATAAATTCATTTTGATTTACACAGATAAATAATAAACTTGTTTATATACCACTCAGGAATTTATCTACTACTTTGTTTGATATGAACATGCTGAATAAAACAGTTAAAGTTTAATATTATACTGTATTGAATTCTGATGGTAGCTGTAGCAACTGCATAGTCCCGATGGTATTGCATATCATTTTAATACTTTCACTAATATACCATCTGCTCTCTTAGAGAAATTATAACAAACTTACACCTCATTTGCAACAGACTGAACCATTTCAAAGAATTTTACAGTGTAAGAAATATTAAGTATAACAGATGACAGCTTCACCCTGTAAATGAAGATAGCGTACAACAGTTACGACTAAATCACGCTCATAAAACTTGTCATGAGAAATATCCATCCTGCAGCTCATATCAGGACTTTCAGAGTTTTATGCACTAACATGTTTACAAACAAACTTTTTAAACAAACCCCAAAAATATTTGTATAATGGAGACTCATTTTGGTCATTGTTTGACATTTTTACCCGTGTATTTCACATCCTGGATTGAAGTGTTGTTACAGCAATACAGATTATTCCTTGTTAACTAGATTAGATGTGCTATAAGATGGTATCGCACCTTAATGGGTGTGAATTGCAAGTACATACAGTGTTATACATCACTATAAACTGCTACACTGCAAACATTGTAGCGATATAACTGAAAAAGTGTTAAAGCTATGTTAAAAATCCAAATTACACACACACACACACACACACACACACACACATAATTTTCACTTTGTAATCTAGGGAAATAAATTAATTTTTTTAATTTTACAAAACCATTGGTTTTCATTCTTTTATGTGACTGACTTTCAGGCCAAAGAGTCCTGACAGCACATCTTGGCATGAATATGAATATATATTGAATACAGTATTTGGACACCTTGGATCACATTCTCAAGTCTGATAAAATATTTTAAAGCAGCTTGTATTTCTTCATGAACTTCAAGGTACTCATACACATGATAGCATTTGTTGAAGGCGTCTCCCATCTTGAAACTGAGGTCATTATCCATGACAGTTTTCAACACAGAATTAGTTCTTAATTTGTGTTTTGTTGTCTGTTTGATACTGATAAAACTTTACATACAAACGCAAATAACATTCTTAAAATCATCACATAGTTGTTGTTGTACCATTAATACCACATATTAACGACAATACATTTAATCCAGCAAAAGATTTCCTTTAAACATTTCTCAGCTTTTACCCTTTGTAACAAAAGGTTCAATATCTTTTACTACTCATTTGTTGTAAAATCAGGTAAGGAAGATATCTAAAAAAAAACACCCCACAAATTTCAATTTCAATCTCTTTGTATGTCTACATGCATACTTTATGCTGATCCTAGAATCCCTCCAAGATATTTCCAACATTTAAATCATTCTTTGTAAGACGAAATTCCTAAAAATGGCATGCAAGCATCATGCAGCAACCTGGACTAACTCCCATAGCTGTGAAAATATAGAAAGACTGCAAGTAGCTCCAAGTGTGCTTGTGGTTTTTGTCAGGATTTTCCCAGATTCTTCCTACAACACTTATACTGGCCAGCATATATATATATATATATATATATATATATATATATATATATATATATATATATATATATATATATATATATCCTATCATGTACTGAAACAAGCGGCATCAAGCCCAAAACTAAAACAGCTATAGGGCCCTGAATGGTCCAGTGGTCAAACAGCTATAGGCCCTGAATGGTCCAGTGGTCTTAATTGCTCACCTTTACAGATAACTGACATTTCACTTCCATCTGAATCAATCTTTACCAGCTCGTGCTTTTATTATTATTTTACGGGAGAGGGACTAGGGGAAAGGAGTCTTAAGATGAACACTTACTCAGCAATATTTTGAGATGACCAACATGATCCCATGACTGAACATCTTGCTTGCAGCAATAGAGGCTCATTATTAATGACATCTGGAGTCTAAATCAATGGATAGATTTCTATGGAGTCAGAATCTGTAACATCTATTAGCCTCTCCCCCCAGCCTCTACACATTGACCAATACCATTAATTCATTTGTAATGAAACCCTGTGGCTCACCATTACCTATTGTTCTAGAACTGCATATAGAAACTTCTGTCTTCAGTATAATTATTACGTCCTCATACAAGATAACTTTCATGCAAAACTTCAAATTGCCCTCAACAAAGTATTGCAATGAATAAATATAGTTCTGCAATTCTACGGTCTTAAGCTAAGTAAGAGAAAAAAAGCAAACACCAAAAATTTTGTTTTGTAAAATTATTAAAAAGACCTTACGTTTTGTGAAATAAATCCCAAACAGTCCTAAAAGTTTATCAAAAGTTCAAATGTATGATGTACCAACTGAAGTCCAGTGGTGTTTCAAATAAATTCCAATACTGGATGTGTATTCTTTGTAGTCTCAAATGTGCCAGTGTCCTGGAATGTGGCAATGCATTAAGATTCTTTTGATGTATCGCAATAATATAATCAAAAATGTCTTTGACTGGATTCACTATAATTCCAAACTAATGATTTAGTCCAAGAAGTATTAATGAGTACTTTGTAATTCTAGTGAATAATAATTTGAATAAATAATTTCAACCAAAGTAGAATCTAAACACAAACATAAGACTGATTCTGCTTCAGATACAAAAACAAGAATTAGTACTTTTTTTTCAAGCAAACAACTGATATAAAAGCTATGACATAATAATAGAACCAGTATGTAGGTCAAACTCCTCTATCAAACATTCAAAACTGCCAACAAGTTTAGGAGTTTCCAAGTGAAAAACTAAATGTCCTAAGTAAACATCCCACTATGTCATGAATATATTCAGTTAACATCCAACTATGTCATGAATATACTCAGCAAACATCCCACTGTGTCATTAATATACTCGGTACACATCCCACTATGTATTTAATATACTCAGCAAACATCCCACTATGTCTTTAACATACTCTGTAGACATCCCACAATGCCATTAATATACTCAGCAAACATTACAATATGTCATCACAATATGTCAATCAGTACCTTTTGATTGATCCAAACAAGAAGTGAAAGTGACCTCATCAAAAGCCTGACCAACACAGAAGTCAGCTAAAGGAATACTTTCCTTATTTAAATCATTCTCAAGAGCTTTCTTTGCCATAGCTCTAGTACCTGTACAAGATTGGTATCAATCAGGGAATTCTTTTTCAATTGGATAGACTTTCTGATCCAAACAAGGCTTGTCAGTTACGAATGGATTAACCACAACCTTGTCTCCAGCTAGGTCGTTGCCTAGTAGTAAATAGATGCCCTGAACGGTTAAAGAAGACACTATTCCGACTGCCACAGGTCCTGAAACTAAGTCACAATGGAGAGGAACATTAACAAAGCCGCACTCTACTCCATGAATAAGAACACTCTCGTTAGAAGAAGACTTCTCAGAAAAAGGCAAAGTACCTGATAATAAAAGACTCTGAGAAGGTCCTGTGTCCCTTAAAATTTTAATAGGGATAAGATTGGCCAAATAACCCATGAGTGATATAGAACCCTTCGACATGAATGGTTCATAATTCTATATAATAAATCAGACTGGGGTTTTTGAGACCCAAGAAATGTATTGCTTTCAAAACATCGCAGGGACCTTGACCTCTTAGAAATAAAAGCATTTGGGATAGGTCTATCTTGATTATGATGCTTATATTTCAATTTGAAGCAATCATAAATAACGTGTCCTTTCTTCTTGCAATAGGTACACGTAGGAAGAGACAAGGATTTTGTATCAAGCTTATCAGAAGCTTGATTTTTAAAACTTTTGCCAGACTGAATTTTAGAAGGGCTCATATTAGGCTGAAATACCCTTTTACCAGAAGACTTCTGAGAGGAAGACTTGCCTACAAAAGGAACTTTACGAGTTAAGAAATATTCGTAAGCAGCACGAGCAGCATTTTCCAAGGTTTGGATCTTATGCTCATCCAGTTTTGTCTTAATGTCACTATGGACAGAGTTCTTAAACTCTTCAGGTAATACAATTTATTTGAGACTTTCATAATCTTGTTCAACTTTCTTGGCTAAGCATCATCTATCAAATAACTGCTCTTTTTCTCTTGCAAATTCGACATAGGTCTGTCCAGCTTCTTCTTTTACGGTTTCTGAATGTTTGCCGATAAGCCTTAGGGACTAACTCATAACACTTGGATACATTCCTTAACCACATCATACTCAACACTTTGCTGAACTGACAGTGAATGGTAAATATCACTAGCGTTAGCAACAAGTACACACTGTCATAATTGATTCCAGTGCTCCCTTGGCCATTTCAAATTTTCAGCAACCTTTTCGAAACGAGGAAAATATTTGTCTACTTCTTTTTCTCTGAAAGGGGGCGCTAACCTAATATTCTTTGTAATATTAAAACTTGAATTTGTATATGGAGTGGGAAAGTGCCTTTCACTTGCCAGCTCTATTTCTTTTAACTTAATTTGAAATTTCCTTCTCTCTCTCTCTCTCTCTCTCTCTCTCTCTCTCTCTCTCTCTCCAAATTGCAACTGTAATTGTTTCTCTTCTTTCTGTAAAAGATTTTGTTATTTCTCTTTCTCCAATTGCAACTGCATTGGTTTCTCTCTCTCTCTGCTCTTTCTCAGATTGCAAGTGCATTTGTTTTTCTTTCTGAAGTTCAAGCTTCCTGAACTCTAATTCCATCTTCTATTTTAATTTTAATTCCTTTACTTCTATGTCCGAGTCTAATACAGACTTACTGATCGAAACCAAAACACTTTTATCTAAAACATTCTTTTCTACAAAATACTGGATCAAAATGTTTTTTATTTCTTGCTTCATTAAAGACGTTTTTACCTCAGAAAGATCATATTTTCTGGCAAGTTCAAGCAATTCATCTTTATCTCAAACAATCCATCTGCTCCTGAGTAGGATTTGAAAGAAAGATCTACACTTTTGATGACATTGTGAAAAAGCTGTTGATTTCACTAAAGATTTCAAACAAAATGTAAAATAATACTTGGGATTTAAAAAATTCTAAAAACTATGAGAATTTAAATTTCAAAAACTATTTTTTAAAATATTTTAGCCAAAATTCATATATCCAAAGAACGAGGCCCCAAATGTTTTGTTACGTATCTAAGCTCATACAAAAGTAACAAAGAAAAGAGTAAAGCCAAGAAGCTTTGCAAAATTTAACAAATAATTTATTTCCCTAGAAAAGTAAGGTAAAAATATGAAAAAGGACTTACGGTTTATGAATCAAATCCAAAAATTAATCCTAGAATTAATAAATATAAGCCCTATCAATAAAAAGTTCTAAGTGAATCAAAGTTCGAATCCCGATGAAGTTCCAAGATGGAACGCGATGACGTCTTCGATAACTTGTTTTGTGTTGCAGTGTCAACAGTTCCTTGAATTTTTAATATTAGTCTAGCATAGAATTTTTAATATTAGTCTAATAAACAGTTTTCATTTTCAATGATTTAGATTATTTTTTTATGTCTTAGTTAAATATTGCATGCTAAATTTTAATCTAATATAAGGTTTCTAATAGTCTAATATATAATTTTTAATTTAGTCTCATACAGCATTTTTAATTTAGCCAAATACAACATATTGATTTTAGTCTAATATAGAATTCTTAAATATAGACTAATGCACATTGATTTATTTTATTCTAATAACATCTCTAAATGTAGTCTAAGAAAGAATTTTTATTTTTGGCCTAATATAAAATGTTTAATAATTGTCCAAAATAGAATCTATAATTTAGTGTAATATAGATATTTTTAATTTTAGTCTCATATAGAATTTCTAATTATATTCTAATATAAAGTTTTTAATATTAGTCTAACAAAATTTTGAGTTTTAGTCTAATTTAGACTCTATAGTTTTAGTCTTATATAGAATTTTCAATTGTAATCTAATATAGAGTGTTTAAATAGATGGTAGCTGTTGGAGAAGACTTGTATTCAAAGGACTACCTGGCGGATTTCTGAATGGTTACCCTAGATTGACATGACTCAGAACCACTAACTCTTACATATCTGAATTCCCAATGAGGGAAAAAATCATGTAAGGAAGATATCTAAAAACACAAATTTCTATTTCAATTTCTTGGTATGTCTACATAGATATTTTATTAGCTCTACCGATCCTAGACTAAATGCAAGACTTTTCCTTCATTTAAATCAGTATTTCTAAGACTAAATTCCCAAAATGGCTTGCAAGCATCGTGCAACAATTTGGAATAATCCCCATAACTGTGAAATATAACCCTACTGGGTGATAGTAACAGTTCCTTGTGATGTTTAATATCTTCCAAATATTAATTTCTTGCAAAATCTCCCTTCAGGACCTTTCCTACCTGTAAATCAGTTTTTCTAGAACTAAATTCCAAAATATGGCATGCATCAACTTGGAATAATCTCCACACAGAAATATTACTCAGTAGGGTAATAGCAACAACAACCTACACACCTTTAATATCCTAAAGATATTCTTTTTCTGCAACAAATACATGGAAGACTTTTCCTGCTTTACAACAGTATTTAAGATCAATTTGTTTTTAAATGGCATGTATGCATCATGCAACATCCATTGGAATAACCCCCATACCTGTGTAATACAAGTCTATGTGGCATTTGTAAAATTCACTTTAGTTATTTAATATCTTCCTACTATTCATGTTATGTAACATCTCCCATCAAGGTCTCTCCTACCTTGAAAATAGTCTTTATAGAACTATTTTTTTTTTTAAAAAAAAGGTATGCCAGCATAATGCAACAACTTGGATTATACACCATAGGCTGTGAAATATAACCCTATGGGGCAACAGTAATAGTCCCTTGAGAGTTTTAATATGTTCCAATGTTACGTATATGTATTTAAATTGTTTGTTTGTTAGTTTCAAATTTATTTTTATTTTATTCCATTACATATTATTGTAATGATAACTCTATTCAATGCAATTGACATTTTTCCAGAAAATTCAGTTCAGATCTTTTTAGCCTGATAAACAAGCAGTAGCTTGAAACCTTGTATCAATCGGTGACCTAGATTCAGAGCCAGTTTCAACTTTGGTATAAACAACTTTTTATTTTTAGTAAGATTCGTTCAGTAGAGTCGAATTAGTCCATCGCGTACGGGATAGTTGGCTTATCGTCTTCTTGAGCCGTTCGAACTAAGTGATCACGTGAAATGCGTTTCAGTTACGGTTAAAACTGACGTATCATGGAGATTTTATTCAGTCGTAATTCATACCTTCGGAGTTCAAAGGTATTTTGGTTGTGACCAGTCTGAGTTGAATTTGTTTTTATTTAAAATAATTTATTTTCCCTCGGAACTACTAGTGCTCATTATCATTCTTGGACAAAGACATTTACTGAACATTATTCGGAATTCTAAAGCCGGAATATTATTCTTGGTAATTAAATGATAAACGCTGCTCTAGAAAATTTAGAACTAGGGCCCCTGTCATCGTCGTGGGACGAATGTATGCCCACAAGAAAGACTCGGTAAAATGGAAAAGAGACTGGGACAACATTCGAAGATAGGACCGAGTCAAACAACGAAGAGAAATAGAACTCCTGTTACGGCAAGCTAGTCTATCCAAAGACATTGCCTGTGGCATTCCTGAAATACACAAACATCAAGAAGTCTTAGCTCCACGCTACACGTTGAAGGTACATCCTCAAGAAATGCGTGGAAAACGGTTCTTTCGAGGCAAAGATTTCAAAGACGGAAAATACATACACGTCTATCATCACGATGAACATATCGATGTTATTACCAGTATCACTGATTCCTGGGATACGGTTATTGCTGTGAGAAATGTGACTATGGCTATAACAATCATGAGCAACACAAGGAATGCGGATCGAAATGTCCAGGATGTTTGGCCTCTAAACCTTGTCTTGACGAAGGACAAGAACGAGCACATTGCCCGGCTTGCCAGCTCACATTTCTCAGACCTACCTGTTACCAACAACATATGAACACGCAAGGTTCACAGTAGAAAAGTGCTTGTCAACTGACGAGGTTGTGCAGTACTTGTGGATAAGTCATTCGTAGCAATAATGTCAAGGCGCACATTTGTCTAGGAGAGAAACGATGTCACATTTTGTCACCAAATTGTGGACTTGGAACATGAATGGTACATTCAAAAATACCATTCCCAACAGGAGGAGAAGGAGTTGGAAGATGACCAGAAGAAAGGAAATTTCATTTTCTTCGATTTCGAATGCATGCAAGAGACTGGCATTGACATTCCTAATTTCTGCGTGGCTCATCGAGTGTGCCAGAAGTGCATCCAAGAATCTATCTTTTGCCATTGCCCTCACTGTAGCAAGATCCCTGGAGGACGTGTAAAAATCTTTCGGGGACCGAACACGCTGACCAATTTTGCCCAGTAGATCTTAGACCCTATTGATGAGACATGGAGTCAAGAGGACATCGAACGTTACGGAGATTGCCATCGCCATGCCACGGTGATAGCTCACAATTTCTCGGGATACGATGGACAATTTCTTCTAAAATACTATACCGAACAAAGTACCGACCGTCCTAAAGTGACTTTGAACGGAGACAAACTCATTTCCATGTAAGTGGGACAAGTACAGTTCAAAAATTCGATGAATTACTTGATCATGCCATTGAGCCGAATGCCTAAAACGTTTGGAATGACAGAAATGGCCAAAGTCTATTTCCGCACTTTTTTAATACCGAGACCAATCAACACGCCTTTCTGTCACATTTGCTTGATGGTCACTACTACGACCCTGACAACATCAGCACCGAACAACGAGAAGCTTTCTACGCTTAGTACCAAACTCACTCCTCGGACCCCTTCGACTTTCAAGAAGAAATGTTAATTTGCTGTCGTTCCGAAGTAGACATTATACGTGCTTGTTGTGGAAAATTTCGAGATTTGTTCATGGAGCACGGACGGATCGATCCTTTGAAAAAAGATTGGACCATTTTCAAAGCGTGTTCCTTAGTGTAACGCAAACGATTCATGCCCGAGAAGACCCTGGCTGTCATTAGCCATCAAACGATCAATTTTGTCAAGCGTCGATAGTCGGTCAAAGCACTACGATGGCTAAATTACTTGTGCGACAAGGAAGACAAATAGATCCAACATGCCAGGCACGGAGGAGGAGAAAAGACTATTGGCAATTATTCGGTGGATGGCTGGGACTTAGAAAACCTTAAGATCGTGCACGAGTTTAACGGTTGTTTATTTCACGGATGTCCGACATGTTACCCTCAATGTGACACCGAAAATCAGTACCATGCAAGACTTGTACGCAACCACTTGTCAGCGGCGCTTGAAGTTAGAACAGGAAGGATACCAAGTCGTGCCAAATGTGGGAACACGATTACGATCACCGTTGGAAAAACGATCCCGAGTTTTAACGCATCGTGGAAAGTTACAAGCTGGTGGACTCTCTGAACCCGCGGAACAGTTTGTACGCACGACTCACTAATGGCACCTGTTTGCTGTACCACGAGGAGAAAGAGAAAAAATCAAATACGGCATCCCTACGTGTGCAAATATTGTAAGTTTCCATCGGGGCACCCACAATTGCTGACGGAACACATGGACGTGAACAACATTCGACAATTCGAAGGATTGATTAAATGTATAGTCTTACCTCCCACGGACTTGTACCATCCCGTGTTTCCTCATCATTGCCAAGGGAAATTGATATTTCCCTTGTGCCGTACTTTTGCCGAAACGTGCAACCAAGACCAACCTTGTCAGCAAACCTAGGAAGAATCCGCCTTGACAGGAACGTGGGTCAGCGTGGAATTGTTTAAAGCTCTGGACCGGGGATACCAATTGTACGAAATTTACCACTTTCCCAACACAGAACATTACCACAAGGGTGATGAGACCCAGAAAGCCATTATTGCAGACTACGTAGATGCATTTTTGAAACTGAAACAAGAACCCAGCGGCTATCCTTTCTGGTGTCACACTCCCGAAGACCAAAAGAAATTCAAAGAGAAATACTTTGAGCAGGAGGGCATCACATTAGACCAAGCCGAGAAAAACGAAGGAAGGCGATCGTTTGCCAAAGCGATCTTAAACTTTTTGTGGGGACAAATGGCACAACGACCGTGTTTACCCAACACGGAGCACTTGCCAGAACCTTCCCGCTACATCACTACAAAACTAAATGCGTGAAACACGTGGACGACCTTCGTAAAGACTTGATCTTAGTCAATTACGAAGAAGAACTGGAGTTTGTACATGCTGACGAACTCGGAAATGTCCTCAATGCGGCCTACGTGACAGCCCATGTTTGCTTAAAATTGTACAAAGCATTACACCTGTTAGGAGATCGTGTGCTGTATTTTGATACGGACAGTTGCACCAGTCAGGTGGTAAACTTTGGCGTGTTGAAAGCAGCTTTGCAATCTGGAAAGGATCAACATCTTAAAGTGACTACCTACGAACTGCACAAGAATGTATGTTTAGCCACTCATCAAATCGTCAGTCGACCGTTAGAAAAAGTGTATCAAATCGTGTATCAGAAGCGAGTACGGCTTCCCAACCACTTCACTTTACCGTACAGACACGTTGATATTGGTCTCATATAAAAAGGGAAAACGTCCAAGACCAATAGTTCACTGTAACTGCAAGCCAAAAGCGAGAAAGATGAATCCTTTCAGACAGACACAATTTAAGTTCAGTCATTCGAAAGTCGAGTGCGATGCTGTGCCTTGCTCTTGCAGCGATGCCGTACGTTGTGACCTCAGCGATTCAGCACAACATCATGGGAACTTCGCTATGACTAGTGCTACAACACTTACAATGGAAAGAGATGCTGTGTGCGTAAAACCTGAGGGATGCGTAAGCGATGCCAGCCGTTACAGTACACCTTATCACTTTACTGGTTTTCATCCTCAACGTCTTACTACCGTGCAGCTACCACCCTACGGATGTCATCCATGCCTGAGCCAGTAACTTCGGGTGTTACCAACCCTTCATCGGAATGAACCTGTGAAAGAAGAATATTCGTTGCCTGTGCGGTTGTCTGGATGCTGCGACTTTGAAAATCTTTTCCAAACCTTCAAAGGAAAGTGGCCTAAATATCTTGGAGGATCTACCCCTGAATAATTAGCCAGAGTTGGATTTGTCTACTTGGGCGAAGGTGATAAAGTCAAGTGCTTCAGTTGCGGTGTGTCTCTTCACGAGTTGGAGCAAAAGGATTCGGCGTACGCGGAACATGATCGATGGTCTCCGCACTGTCACTATCTAAGTGTAGTGGGTCCTCAGTAATCTTTTCATGGATACTTTACAAGAGAACATTCGTGGTTTCGCTGTGCAGTTGAGAGAATTCATGTATCAAGAGTTCGTCAAAATACAAGTGAAACGCAAAGAACAATTGCATCTTTTACGTCACCAATGTTGGAACCACTGGTACTTGAATGCTATCTGAGGACTGATTCTGATGAAAGCGTTCATTTAGTCAAACATTGATAAACTACCCAAGGACAAGAATGATCGATTTGCTACTGATTCTATTTACTACAAGGTAACCAATTCCAGAGGAAGACTTAGAGGGTTACAAAAAACTTTTACACAATGTAATCTTTGTTGAGGAGGAAGCTTCTGTACGGTGTGAGGTGTGCAAGTTAGTGACTAAACAATTTAGATTCGCCACTGGAGTACGATAAGCTCTGTGCATAAATGACATTTATTGTCTCCGACAAAAGGAGGGTATAAACTTGCTACTATGCCACTACCTTTATCAGTCGTGATACAACAAATTCTGCTGAAAGCAGTCAATGACACTATTAAGACTGTGGAGGTTTACCAATATTATGTCAACCCAGACTAAAATCCAAGGTGGTGAAGTAAAGATAATAAGACCAAACACAGATTACATCATTATCTGGTGTAGCACAAGCAACCAAGTTGCCTGATACACGGAAATAGCGAAAATCGGTCCAATAAAGGTCACGGTAAGTCGGCATCGAAGAGCTGGCAAAGTAAATTTACAAAAGAAATAAGCCCTATATCAAATAACAATAAGGCTTAATCAACAAAGGAATTAGGACATACCAAACTAAAGCTGTCCTTTAAAGAGGTCCAAAAATTAAAGGGACCATCCCAAAAACTGAATAATCAACAGCTCGTTGAAGACCTTAAGTGTTACGGAACAAAGGTATCCAGAGCTTATCTGATAAAAACCAAAAAGGGATCACATTCTGATGTAGCAATACTGGAATTTGAATCAACCCACCCCTATTTTCAAGATTAGGAACTTATGGCTACCCCTTTCCATTAGAAGATTAGGAATAAACCACGTTTCTGTAGTAATTGCAAAGAATGGGGACACTACACCAAGAAGTGCATTTTAAGACCAAGGTGCGGAACATGTGAAGAAAAACACCGAGGAAGATGCAATTACAAAGGATAAAAATGCACCAACTGTATCGGCCCACATCACCCAAAGACATGGGAATGCCCAATAACCCAACAAGAATGGTAATCATCACAAAAAAATTATCCTATCCCGAAGAACAGAAGACTTGCAAAACAGTCCAGCAAGCAGCACACTGAAAGATAAAAGTTAGTGCTAACAAACTAAACAGATCAAGGCCAAACATTCCAATAAAGGAAATCGACAGTGGGAAAATCGCAGAAATAGAAGTGTCAGCCATCATCATTAAGGAGAACACAATTGGCCAGAATGCAATCCTGAAATCAAGCAATAGCAACAACATAATCAGTAACAAGGAATCTACCAAGAACAAGACCAAATATACCGATAGTAACCAAAAATTAAACAGCAATAGGAATAGTAATAGGAATTGCAATGCAAACGGTAAGGAACAAAGGGATGAGAACCCCAAAACAAATAGTAACTACAATAGTGACAAGAACAGAAATATAGCTAACATGAAACCAAGTACGAACAAAGATAAGAACACGCATGGAAAAGGAAACAAGAAGATACCACACAAGGCCCCATAAGTGATCAGGCCTATTTGGAATCCTGTTTCCCCTTTATAAATTTCATTAGCTGCACCAGAGACCTATTGCATGGAATATGTAATAGGCAAAGAAGAAGGCATACCGATTCAGCAGACTTGTCGACTATTAAGTCATCTGCTGGACAAGTATATTGTAGCTGCCTACCAATCATAATAACCTCCTGAATATCTATGTTAGCTAAACGAACCAAGAACAGATATGGACACACGAGGAAACTTTATTTGGCAGTGGAACTGCAGGGGACTTATTAAAAGTGCCCCTGAATTAATAACTAAACTTACTCAGGAGAAAGGTAAGCCTGATATCATATGTTTACAAGAAACCCATATCACCGCTGATATGAAGTTCTTTCCCAAATCCCCGGATATTCTACATCCTACTTCAAATACCGTAATAATGGGAAAAGGGGAGGTGGACTTGCTATATTCGCCAATGACTCATTACAAACAATATCAGAGGAGATTAATCAGGTAGAAAATGAACAAGAGGAAACTCTGAAATTCCAGATGGTCAAGGTCCCAATAGGAAACACGAAATTGGTTATAAATCCAGTATACGACCTGGGGGGGGGGGGGTAAAAGTCAAACAAATATAACAACTTAATACTGATAAATGAATAAAATGCAAACATGATCATATGTGGAGATATGAGTGCTCACAATGACTTATGGGGAGGAGTTGTCAGAGATAAAAGAGGAAAAATAACTGAGAAACGGGTCATCTTCAATAACTTAGTCATACTAAATAATGGAGAGACAACCAGACTTAATCCGGAAAATGGAACACTATCAGTCATTGATTTAACAATTTTTTCACCTAAAATAGTCGAATTAACCGAATGGAAACTACATCAAACCAGCACCCTTGAGAGTGACCATTTCCATGTTATAATTACTGTTAATATGATAAACCCAAATAAAAATAATAATAACAATGTACCAAAATGGAAATTTGATAACGCAGATTGGACCACCTTCTGTTCAATTTTTGAAAATCAGAATGAAAACAATTATAAAACGATAACATTGAAATGTTTTGCAAACATATCACCGTCACTCTAACTGGAACAGGAACCCTAAGCATCCATAAAACTGGAGGTAAGAATAGTAAACAAACAATACCTTGGTGGAATGAAGAATGTAAGCAAGCCGTTGAGGTTAAGAAAAAAAGCCCTGAATAAATTTAGTCGTACAAAACTTGCTTCGGACTCTAAAATACATAAAGAATAGGAACAAATAACAAAATCTACTATACTAAACGCTAGCAAGAAATCGTGGAATGAATTTGGCTCGTCTCTTAATAACAAAAGCAAAACAAAACATTTATGGGACAAAATTAAGGCAATCGGAGGAAAACCCACTACCAGTATTTCAAAAATAATAGGAGCTGCTACCAATAAAGATAAAGCTAACCGACTGGTAATGTATTTTGAAGGAATGAGTAGCAACAAAAACCATTCGGAACAATTTCGAAAATAGAACTTATACTGAGGTAAAGTATTCTAAACTTGCTATCAGTTTATATGCAAGGAACAAACGCAGTACTCGGAAACAGATTACCAAACAACTGTTCAATATACACTGTCAAATTCTGGGCAATTATTGAAGTCATCAAATGCATAACTAACAAAAAATTCCAAAGCAGTCATATTGAGCGACTCCTTAAGCGTGTTAAGAACCTTAGAGTCAGGTAAATCCCAAAGTAGATCAAATTTTCGAAGCGAAACCAATCTACTACTTAAAAAACTAAATCAAAGTCAACAAGTAGTGGAATACATGTGGATCCCATCCCACATAGACATACCATGGACGAGCTAACAAGGAAGCAAAATTAAAATTACAAAAAAAAAAAAAAAGAAAGCATAGAAATCAGCTATAGCATTCAGGAAATATACAGCCAAATCAGGAGGAAAATTGACGACAAATGGCAAACCATGTGGAACAAAACCACAAATGGAAGAATTTGATACCATAATCAAATACAAGCAAGTAGAAATATCTGTATCCCAAAATTAAAAATCAAGAAAGATCTGATGATAATCAATAGGATCAAGACAGAAAAAAACCCTCCTAGCAGGAATCTTTGGTAAAAACTTTCCCATCAATAGCATTAAAGGGAAATCGTTGCTCCCACTCCCTCTAAGTAGAAGAATTACATCATGTCTTCAATCTATGCACTCATTATGCGAAGCAGAGGAAAATATTCCAGAAAAACCAAGAAAAAATTGGATCTTAACTGTGCATGTCCAGAATTTTTTATCCCAAATGTCATTAACGAAAGCTTGAATTACCAAAAGTTTTATCAATTTCCTCTCAGATATAGGAAAAACAGGTAAAATATAATCATTGACCCAATCACCCTATACCCAGTACCCACTGACTAACCACAACCAGACCTTAGACAAAACTAATTAGCACAGGAAAGGCTTGAATTACTTTCGATTACCTTTCAATAGTTAAATAAAATTAAGTCTAAGGTGACAATACAACAGTAGAGGATTATCTATAGGAAAACAGGAGACTATAATCATGACTTCACTCAAACCCCACACTCGATTCCTACTCCTAAACCAGAACATGGGCGGAGTACTGTGCAATTTGGGGCCTTGATAAAGGGGCAGGGGAAACGAAACAATCGATGAAGGACGCGAGATATCGAACCGCATAGGGCCCGGTTCTACAGGTGCTCAGACTCAGACCCGACATCGATTGTTAAAGGACAACAGCCTCTCGTACGCCAATCAGTTGTATGGGATTCCGCCTAAGATGCAGTGCGATAAGTGACAGGGATAATATTATAAGGAAAATATAAACATAAACTGATATGGAACGATAAGTGTATTCTAATTTTCATCTTTTTGTTTTGTATATTTTTTTCTAAAAAAAATTGAAAAAACAAATAATAAAAAATATAAAAATACTTTTTTTTTTCTTCAATAAGTTAAAAATACAAAATACAAGACATTTGTGGACCGTTGGTGGGTTGAGTAAAATAATAATAAGTAAAGATTAAGAATAATTAAGATGCTGTATAAACAATGAGTATTATTAAGAACGATATGGCCCCAAATTAATGAAATATAAGGTGGTTAATAGCCCAAACCATCAGGCCCACCACACAAGGAGACACTATTGGAAACTAGCAATTTTAAACTTAAAGTAAAAGCCATGTCAATCATAGCAGTTAAAACTCAACACATCGACTGGTCGCGGATGTCAATCAAGGTGAGGGAATCATACAGAGCACAGAGAGCCAATAAGCACTGATTCAAAATTCCGCCAAGACGACAACATTTATATTTTGTAACAGGGGGCAAAATCAATGCCAATAGATATGGATCGTCGCCTGCGGAGTCTTTGGGGCTCTTTTCTTTTCCTTTCCTTCGTTGCCCCGAACGGACCAAACTGACGAGTGAGCGGTGCTCACATTATTGCGCACGGGCATGAGGCACTGATTCCCCCACCCCACCCTAGTGCGAATAACTTAAGGTCCCACGGTGTGGGAATTAACGGGTCGCACATGCCTGAAAGGGCGAAGGCGACCAAGATTTAAAGTCAGTCAGTAAGTCAGTCTGACCATTCATTGTTGAATCGTCAACGGATAAACGTCTTCAAAATGAGCCAATCTGAACGAAGCCCACGTGCATTTACATCGCGTCAGGCAAAACCTGATGCGAAAGCCTGAAGAGGTAAAGAATGTCAGAATACTTAGACTAGCACAATACCTAATAAAAGAGATATTTAGAGAAGAAGTGAAGCAAGAAAAGGAGAAGTGGACAGAGAGATAAAGTCAGCAGAAACAACACCAGAGAGAGCAGCAACAACAACAGCAGCAGGTGCCAGAGAGAGTATTTGTGAAATGCCGTGTGGACACTAAGGAGTTCTTCTCCTTAAGCAGAAGCAGGCCACACTTCACACTTGAATGGTTTTTCTCCAGAATGAAGCATTCCGTGCTTCTTTAGACTAGGCATATTTTCCACTAGTATATGTCCATATGATCTCATTCAGTTTTTTACTGTTACTAAATAATTTATTTCGCTACAATCTTTAGACTTAAATTGTGCTTCTACATCTTGTGCTCTCACGTAGAAAAAATTGATCACATTTTAAAGCAGCAGCAGCAGAGAGGGTGAACAGACCACTTTTAGGAGAAGTCCATTGGTGAAATTAAACCCCCCTACGAAAATGACACACAAGCGTCAATAACGCTAAACTGAGACTCTAACCGGGTTGCACTAAACCGAGGCCTCTAACTGGGTCATTTTTTCTTTGACGCATGCGCGTCAAATTTATTTACCGACCCGGGATATTTACCCTCTCTGCTGCTGTAGCGTAGCGGTTAGGTGACGTAATTAAGTTATTATTACATTAATAATAACGAGAGATTCTACGCTAAACACGGAATCTCGTACAGCTAAACTAGCTCGACAGCGACTAGAGGCAATTAAGAAAAATCTCCCCGTCCGTGATTCTGTCAAGCAAGAACTACAAGCGCGTCAGGAGTCTCAGGAGGAATTTACAGATGGTACAGAACAGTTATTTAAACCAACTGTTAAACCAACAAAGAAAATTGTTACAGGAACGGAAGCAGCTCAAAAAGCTCTTGAGACATTGCCTGTTGATATTGTTGACCACCACGCCGGTAGCCTGTTCAACCTCAACCTGAAGGTGAGCCATCGGTGGTGCCAAAAGGTAGAACTAGCATTGTAGATAAATTTACACCGAAAGGTATTGCAACCATCAGACCCCAGGCCAGTTAATTAATATTGCCGCGTTTGGATATAGTGATAGAGATAGTTTTATAAAACCAAATTTCTTAGAACTCTAAAATCTGCCGGTTGGGTTAGGGATGTATATCGCGTCGCAACTAATACTCCGTAGATCAGATACGAGGAAGATGTTAATCAATTTAACATTTTAAAACAGACAGTAGGTGAGTATATTGAACAAGTAAAACAAGAAAGGAAACGAAGAGAAGAAGAAATGAATTTGCAACTTAAAAAGGCCAAAGAAGAAAGGAAATCAACCTGAACAACAAGTAAGGAAAAAGCAGACGAAACAACTGGAGGTGGTCTGTCCAGCGCTAACGATTGGACCACTCGAGAAAGTGCATTGATAAACTTTTTTCAATAACAACCTTGCCGATGTTGATAGACTAGAAATTCTGATTGACGGAGGACGAGCCAGCAATAATTCCTCAGAAATCATTGATGAAGCAGCTGCTATTTGCCAGAGATTATTCACAGGCGGTATCATGGACATTAGTGTTTATCCGTCCCTCATTGATGAAATCGTTGATGATTACCACAGTGATTGATGCAATTATATCAGTGGCAAGAAAATATGATCATACATAATGCTCAACGTGGACCTATAATGGTCAGGATGAAAAATTCACGATTACCAACATATAAAATTACCTATGGAGATGGGTTCGGCGATGTTGTTCAGGAACTATTCAGAATGATAGCCCCAAAAGCATTATCGATTGCAAAGCAACTGGGAATGAATGTTATTGACGTTTCTCGCGATAAAGGTATTGATACTGTTGGTGATGTTGCTAGTAAAGCATTCTCATCAATCAGGGATAGACTAGCACGATCGATACGACTAAAACCTCCGAGGTTATGCCTGCAAATGTTAGTAAAATAATAAATCAGGAGGCAATGGAACGGTTGAAGGAATTAGCCGGTTAGGAAACTCGGAATATAACTGCAAATCTGGTACCACCAGACGACATCGTCTTCCAACGTTTTAAACAGGTCTTAGTGTAATATACAATGGTAGATATTTACGGAAGATCTGCTGAAGGCAAACCCCAAGGTGACTTCTCCAAATGTGCAACCCTTGACGAGGTCAAGGATGAGCTCGTTAATCTTTTGCGTCTCCAAGATGTGGACCAAAATGAAGTTGTTGCATTTCATAATCAGAAAGGACGGTTTAAGACCAGCAATATCCCGTTGACAGACATTATTCTGCTGGTTCCAGGTGCGACGGAAGGTAACTTAGCGGTGTTTGATACAAACGGTAAAATTAAAAACTCGGAAGAATCAATTCTAACACTCATGGGAGAGATTACTGGACGCATCAGAAGAACTGGAGACATTATACATAACGATGTCAATATGAGCAGAAATACAATTATCAATGAGAGATGACCAAAATCAGACGATGATGTAACAACAACAAAAAAATATGTTTACAGCAATGACGCCACGATCAGAAATGAGATTTGTAAATGCGTGGCTAAAACTGGCGATGCTAATACAACATCACCAACAACCACGATGATATCAGCAACGTCAGCCAAGCCTGAGTATGATGTTACCTTTCCAACGCCAATTCCAGACAAAGAACTAGCTCTAGCACAATTGCGTGTATACTACAGCCGTCCAAACATTAGGGCAAAGTCATTCTGTGCGTCCGATGTCAATATCACTCCGGACGGCATTCTCACATAAACAATTATTCCTGGACAAATATTCGATCACTGAGACAGATCTGCCAACGTTTAAACTTCCCGGATTTAACGCCGACACCAGTGGCATCATAAATAAGTACTACCCCAAAAGCACTGTAGCATTGAAAGCGATATAACCTCCTCCGAGTATTTTCAAACATGACAATGATCCAGACGGCGGTGGTCCTCATGTATCACCAGGTGTTGTCAATATCGCATAACATTCTGGTGTGTCATGCTATTGATGTCAGATATCAAGTAGCTCTTGAAAGATCCAGGCAGGCACATCAGGGATATATTATATACTCATTTACTCCTTAAGTTCCACCTGGATATTTAATTGTGTGAGTACCTGTTAATCTGGTTTATCTGCGATGTCATAATCCGCTGTTGTCACGTATACATTTCAGTCCTACTGACCAGCACGGACGCCTTCTTGATTTAAGAGAGGATTCTTTAACGATAAGTTTGTATGAGAGATAGTGAGATAGTGTGTTTTGCGCGGTAAATAAAATACTACATCTTCAGCAGAAGACGCCGCCAACGTTGTTCCCCCTGACAATAGTCAGGGAGTCAGAATCCCATGATATAATCAGGGATCATACGCGCGCTATTATTCGGTGTCAAAACTTTCACAATTCGATTGTTTACGATCATACATAACTTTTTTCAACTATCTTACACGAGCACACACACTCCTTTTTGTTTCATATTCTTGAAACAACTCTGATCCAATTTTCTTAATCACGTGTGCTTGTGGAACGAATTCCCGGACTTTATCGTCTGCTTGTGTATTATCACATGCATAAGCTAGTGATTGTGTCATTTCCTGTTGGATTAATTTAATAAACCTGTATTCGGCTGTTATTGTGTATCTTCCTTCAGATTTTCAGGATCAAGTTGATCAGAAAGTTGTATACCCTTACCATCGGCGGAGGTTGGGTCATGTAATTGTTGAATCGCAGAAATAATCGCGTAAATATTTTCGCGATTCATTATATAATACAAAATATTACTTTAATATGTTAGCACATTTACATGTTGTTTTAAGTAGCATAAATAGTAGGAGCTGATCAATTTGCCGTTCCATGGAATCACTTCATGGGGTACCCTTCGGTGAGGCCTATTCTTTCTGCCAGTTTTATTTTGCCGTTCCATGGGGTCCCTTTTAGTTTTGCTAGTTTATTTGCCGTTCCATGAGGTCCCTTCATGAGGTAACCTTCAATGCGGCTTATTCTTTCTGGATGACAGTTCTTTGCTGTCTTAATGGGGTACTCTTCAATGAGGATATCTTCTTGCCATTATATGTTTCAAAAATTAATATGAAGTTACCAATACCTGGAAAAGGATAAGGTTTTTTTAAAGAATACTGCGGAAATACAGGATCCCCAACAATAATAATATGATTGTGAGCCGCAGCAATCACAGTATATTATTACTCCTTGGGGAATCAATACTGCCTCGCTTGACAGAGTCAAACGAGGCTACTAGACAGGTAGTGTTTAATCTTAAGGAAGCTATCTCCCTTCACCTTAAGTGTTTTCCAGAGTGAGATATTGAAATATTATTTTTTGCTTGTATTTCTTTGAAATTGTTGAGTCGGATATATTCTCTATGACACGGCAAACCAAAGCTGGGATAATACATAAATGTTTGCCAGCTGCATATATTGATCGAACTTCTATTTCTTCGCCTGTCTGTGGTTTTACAGATTTAACTGGTCTTGGATACTTCTTATTATTTCCAGTATTTCCCCGTGCAGAAATCTGACTCGCCGTAATAGCCTGAAGATTATTCAAAGAACTATTCTTTGGATCTGAATCAATATGATCAATCACAATAACCATCTTTGATCAGGCCATTATAACACTCATAAACAAATCTGTGCATGTAATACCATTTTTTTCCCAACAGTGAATCTGAGATAACGGGTATTAGTAACAGATCCGACCGATCTTTTTAGTCGACAGTTCCTAATCACACCAGATCACGACGCCTCGTAATTCTTGATGATGGGATGCGTTACAAATTCACCGACGCTTCTCCTTGCTCGGTTTATATAGTATATATCACTTATCTAAATTATTATTTTATTACTAGAAAAAATATGAGGAATTCTATCCGCGTTGAAGCTAGTCCGAAAATCTAGCGAGATAGTCTCCAGCGTTTTTATAGAAGATTCAAGGCCATCATTTGTTTGGTCATAATACCGTTTTAAAGCTCTATATTTTCTACCTCCACACGTTAATAACAACTGCGTTTCACCGAGACCCCCATGTTACACTTCAAACATTGCTAGGGTCCTACACTCACTCGTCGCACAGTCTGCAGGTGGTATGCACAAAAATCCGTTATACAAGTCTTATTACAAGGAGTTGTACAAGGATCCAGTCATCAGCCACTTGCAAGTATTCTTTGCTTGAATCATTTTATCGCATCAATTGAAGTTTAATTTAAATATATATTTGTCTTAATTATATGATGGAGGAATTTACAAATATCGACAAACCATATTATGAACTAGCATACCCTGTGACGGCATTTATTTATGCGATATATCCGCTGAATGATAACCCTAGCATTGATGATCTTCGACCGATGAGAGTTTCGATCGCTAACGATCGTCTGAATTGTGTTGCCGAACGAGTCACAGAACATTTTACAAGCTCATTAAGGGGGATTAGTCTAATAGATCTGAGACGGAAAAGAAAAATAAGTGAGTGGGCTGAGCGCGTTAGAGAAAATGAAGATACGATCAGAGACGTTGCTGAGTTGGAAAGGAAATTAAAATTTCCAATAAGGGTGAAGACACTAACCGGCGAGATTTTGTACAAATCAAAATATAAGCCAAAGGGAGCTACGATAGAGATCGTGGATCTTATCGTGCCCGCGCGGACGTCGGACGTAACATTAATTCCTCCAACTCGAACTTTTAAATTTTATGACGTGATATGTTAGATTTTAGCAGAGATAACAGCAAGTGCGATCCTGTGTCCGCGTGGCTGTTTTAAAGTTCCGAGTATAGCTATTATGATCAGTTTACGCGGCCTAATGGCGATCTTTATCGCACCTGATCTCTTCTTTCAGAGACGACAGAGATTGAGTTGAAACACATGAACGATACTGATGTTATTAAACGATTAGTCAGTAATTGCTTCACTGTTCCGTCAGTTACTGCTAACATTGCTCAAGAGGAAAATTCATGGAGGCCAACACAGTTGGAATTTCTTGAAGATATACAACGCAGTTGTGTCGAATACGGAAACGGCGGATTGTGGAATACTAATGCGATTGTGGAGATGTTATCTCAGTTGATATGGCTGCATGTTACCTCGGTAGCTTCCTTGGAATGGGCTCGTGTGCTAAGTATTTTTAAAAGATTTGGACATCCAACACACGAAATAACTCTGTTTGCAATAAATGGAATCATGCCAGATTTCGACTTTGTGTTTGCATCCTCACCGATAGAATCGGAGTGCCTCCAGCCGGTTGTCGCTGTTTGGTTTAGTTGTCATTTCAATAAATCCGGGGTGGTGAATGTGCAAAACGTGGCTAGGCTCCAATAATGTTATTGCAACACATGCTCGATACAAAGATGTTGATATCGTTAACCGTGAGTGAAGCAATAATATCTTATCACGTACAAAAACAAGTCTGGCTACCAAAACCTAATGGAAGCGAGAGCTTGGCCCTTGACAGCGTCAAGGATGACCATAATGAAGTTGCACCTGCAAAAGAGCTGGGCAGAAAAATAATTGGGACATTTACATAAGGAGCATCGTATGGTCATAAACGGCATTGCGCAATTAATCATCAACGATGCTGAGCTCGATTTCATAATTGCTGATGCAACGGAGAAAACTATATTTGTAGATCGAAACAATGTTAACCTATTAAGTAGAACCAAACTAGGCACATTTGTGAGCCACATTGATGGTGACTCACCACAGTTTAAGATCATTGACGTTAGCGTATGTTTCGATAAACTTATTATCGATGATAAACATATTTCCTAAGGAAGCTGTTAGAGTCACCACAGATTCATTTTATGTCAGAAAAAAATTGCAGGATTGCTAAATGAATTACAGATCGGCATTGATGCACCATGGGGCGAGTGGAAAGAGAAAAAAGAAAAGATATTCAGTTATTCTGAATCTGCTGATTATAAGCCTGTTGAGATATATTAGAAAAATAGTCATATGTGACAACCAGCATCAGCACCATCGGTATATGGCCCTGTGGCCAGAGATAAAACCATTTATCTCAACGGACCTGGTGGTTCTGGTAAAAAAAAACAAAAACACGTGCAATCGAATTTATTGCGGAATCTTGACATGATTGAACTAACTCCGACTCTCTGACTCGCCTGAGAGATGAAAAAAAGAGGGGTTAAGTCTCACACTTATAAAAGTTTCTTTCTATGAAAGGGAGATGCGTGGACACCTGAACGAATGGGTGAGAAATATATTCCTAAGATTATTATCTGGGATGAGATATGCACGGTATCCGTGAATGTATTAAAACTGTTTCATGATTGGTTATTGACTCGGAATACTGATGTCATCATGTCCGGCGGTCATGCTCAACCACTTGGTCGGCTCATCTCCACATGACTGGCTGAAAGAATTTGTAGATTATTATGAGGAGATATTTGGTGATCACCGGGCAGGCAAAGGGAGTTCAAGAAGTTAGTCAGACTGCATTCAGAAAAGATTAAATGTGAGATAATGTGTAAGGTAATTTCAGAAACAACAAACGACAATTTTTGGAATTTGTCGAGGCCTGCTGATTTGATAGTTGCAAGTCGGAAGACAGTTCGTGATTCACTTCAGCAGCAATTATTTCTATTACATAAATAAAAGTTTGCAGATCCACCTGTGCCATTGTGTTATCGCCCAGCAGATACACGTAAGTAAAATATTGATGCTGACATTCCTGGGGCCAATGAGAGAAAATAAACCTTAATTAAATGATATTGTTTTGGTTCCGATTGATGTTGTTGAGAAAGCCATAACACATCCATCGTGCTGGACTTTAGGATATGCAATAAAAATTAATTCATCGCAGGGAGTGACAATCAATGATACCAGTATTTGGATTATTGATGATCGTGTCGAACTGTCGACCCTAGTTTATTTGGCAGTATCTCGAGTCAAGAGAATGTCTCTGCTACGGAGAATTGTGCTGGATAAATGCACCATTGTGAATAATAATCAAACTCAGGGAAATGTCGATAAAAAAAAAATTTGCTGGTTATCAGCGGTGTGACAAAAATAAATAAATAAACGCGACTTTGATCTTGATGTTAAGTTTATCACGACACTAAAACAACGACAAAATAATCACTGTGCTTGCTGTAAGACAGTAATGTCGTGGCAGTATTCTTCTAATGACCCAACACAATTTACCGAGGATAGAATTAATAGTAGTCTCGGCCACACACGCGAAAATGTGATGCTGACCTGTCCTGAGTGTAATCGACGTCGAGCGAATCATCCTTCACAGAAGTGAGCCTTTACAAGAGTGAAGACGGTGGTAATTGTGTATCTTCAGGATTTACTTGTAACTGTTCACGTACAAATCCACGTTGAGGAGCAGTTGAATCTATTTTGTAGATTGCAGGTCTACCGTAGGATCTTACCACACTGGAAATTTTTATGTGTGGTAACACTCCAGACTGGGTCAGTCCCTCTTTTTTACCCCCTCCCTCAAGCTTCCCCGGCTCATATAAGTCTCTAACAGTCACATTACTTAGTACTGGTTGGTTTGAGAAAGAGTCATGTCGCTTGAATGGTACGTGTTTCTTCGAGATTGCATTGATGGGGGTCATATAAATTCCACGAGTAATTTTATTATTTAACGCAGCTATCACACTTGGTAGTGTCAAGATCACGAGATCTCTTGTCCACTTTGTTCAGGGATATTTCCTGCGAATACTGATATCCAAACAATCGCTCAGCAAGTGTTCGATTAAATCGCTCAACGATTGCGTGATCGCGATTAATTCCAAGACCCTCCTCTGATTTTGACGTTATATTTCTAATTCTTTGCCAGGATCAATCCGTAGCAACTGTGGCCATCGCAGCGGCCATGTTAAAATGCAGATGGAACTTCAGTTGCTGTCTGTGTTGATAGTGGTTCTGCTTCTTTATATCTTCTTGCAACGTCAACGTCAGTCAACGCGTATTTGCATGTGCGTGATTGACGTCTACCAGTTTTAATAGTATCATGTGGTAAAAACAAAATATATGCCTGCTGAACCTCATTGGGAGTACCGACATCATAATGTGCGCATTGAACTTTTTTAGTTGGTGTTAGATAAATTTGCCATATTGCCGGTCGTATTAACCAATATGCAGCAACAGAACGTGCGACGCCTGCTGCATCAGCAAGTTTATTAATCGCTGCCCTATCTCACCAATATCCTCTTGGGCTATAATAAATTGAGTCCTTTATAATAGTTATCTATGATTAATTACTGGCCCCTAGAACTAGTTACCTTTCATCGCAGATCTTATAAAAAAATTAGCAAGCCATTCTCTGAGAGATTTATTTTTACAGACTTGAGTGTGAATCAACTTCACGTCTGGAATATATCGTTGTTGCAGATTTGGATTTTTGATAATAAACGTGGCACGCTTTATCAATTGCATTTATTGGCTACTCTCCAGGTCTTGGTTGATCTTTCTCGTCAAGTCGGATATCAAGTCGAGTTCCAGGACCACAATAATTATATCAATGAAGATGCTTCTTGCCAGGATACTTAGCCCATGGAACCCCTCGTAATTTTCCCTGTGAAGTAACGATATCTCCGCCTGTTTGATGAGCGATAAATTTGTATTTTGTTGTACCACATTTCACACACTTGCCTGTAAGTGCACGCCTTTCATTCCTTGTCGTTATTGCTTTTAATCCACTCGTATTGGTGGTTGCTCTGCATCGAACACAATATAAATCCATATACTTATTATATGTCTCTACAACATGAATGTCATTGATTTCTCAGCGACACGAAAGCAAGTGCCAATCAAGCAACATCCAGCGCTACACAATTCTATCAGAACAATTATCGTAGGTTCATCTCGGTCTGGTAAGATGCAATTGTTACTTAACCTGATAATGAGATGGCTCAAGTGGGATAAGTTGTATCTAGTGGCACAATCTGCAGCTGATCAGCGATGGTACAACGTGCTTAAGGATATAAATGAAAATGCAAAGTTGTTGGATGGGAACGGCAATGATATTTTTGATTTTATCACCGACATCAACGATTCGCCGTTGGTAGATGATCTCAACGGGGACATTAACAATTTCGTAGTACACGATGATATGATGGTAGGCAAACAATCAAATCCAGCTCGGATATTTTCCGGAGGCACACACAAAAACACTAATATTATATATGTTATTCAGCGGTATGCGCAAATACCTAAAGTGATTAGAGATAACTGCAATCTTCCGGTTCTCTTTTATGAAACATCCAGCGGACGTGGTGTTCAGGGGATATGGATATGATTAAGTTTGAAAACTTCTTCTCACATGCGCAAGCGATTCCTCATGGATTTATAAAATTTACATGATCCTCGGTCGCGATATCGCATAGGTCTCCATACAATGTTTGGTTGAGAGACTTCTCACGAGATCGCTACTTTTTATTTTTTTTTATTTTTTTATTTTTTTGATCACACACACACAGCAGCAGAGAGGGTAAATGTCCCGGGTCGGTAAATAAATTTGACATGCAAGCGTCAAAAGATAAAATAACCCTGTTTCAGTTCTCGGTTTAGTACAACCCATTTAGAGGTCTCGGTTTAGCGTTATTGACGCTTGTGTGTCATTTCCGTAGGAGGGTTGAATTTCACAAATGGACTTCTCCTAAAAGAGGTCTGTTCACCCTCTCTGCTGAAGCTTTCAAAAGTGATGAATTATTTTTTTTCTACGTGAGAGTACAAGATGTAGAAACACAATATAAGTTTAAAGATCGTATCCGTACGAAATCATATGCCTGTATCATAGGCGTACTACAGGATATTCTGCACCTAAAATATGGGTTTTCTTTGATTTATGGGAATATGAGAAAAGTATAATACTAGCATATCTCATTCGTAATCCTAGCGTATCTCTAACGTTCTTTAGTCGTACACAGGGGCGAATTATTTAAATTAGTACGCAAGTATTCAAATACATTAATGTAATAAGATGTATTACAGGCGTAAATCACAGGCATAAAACATTTCAAAGTACAGAAGTATATTACAGACGTAACCCATACCAAAGTACAGGGGTATATTACAGGCGTAAAGCAAACCCAAAATTACAGGCGGAGAACATTGGCATAAACCAAACCTTGCGTATGGGCATATTTTACACATTTCAAACAAAGGGTATTATGCATGAGGCGTATTTTTTGAAAAATGTACATCCAGCTAATTATTCATGAAGCAATGAACACAGACAAAATAGATGAACAGTGTAGTTGATTTTAATAGCCTCAAAACACAAACACAATTGTTGGCAGAATCATTCTTAGCTATACAGCGATGTTCTTTGTCTGCTGAACAAATATGTTTTATTGTGATTCTGCACTCATCAAGTTTTGTCTACATTTTCTTCTTGAATAACTAACGGTTTCAGTCACAGCATCATTCAAATCAGTCACTGATGGGTTTGCTATTCCACATTTACTACACCATGCATTCACATATTCTAAAATAAGATATATGTGCTAAAAAATGAGTTTAATTCATTTAATGAAGAAAGTAGAAATATGAAGCTTTTATATATGTATTTGATATCATTATTTGAAGGGAATACGTTATGAAAACTGATGGTTGATTTTGTTGTTTAATGGCACATTACACGTTATTGGCTATAGTATGTAAAGGAAATGGGAGCTAAGTACTTTTTCCCAAGGATACACCAAGACAGCAGATGACCTAGTTGAGTACCGAACCTGTGACTATTGGATTACAATGATGACACTCAACCACCGAGCTACAGTGGCTCACTTTTCAAAACTAAGTCATATTTTAGCATATCAATTCTGACAAATTTGAAATTAAAAAAGTTTTGGGGTTTGGTGGTTTTACAGCACAGCAGTATGTTTAATGCTATATTGTGCTGAGCTAAAAGAAAGTGCCAAGGACACATACATGTGAATCAAACTCCCACCCAGATGTCACGAGTCCAGCACCTTAAACAATAAACCACCATGGTTGAAAACGAAGGAATATAATCAGTTAAATCAGTTATTACTTTGAATATTATTAATATATGCAGAGAAAGCATATATTATTGAAATATCAGTTTGATGCATTAATTATTTTTGCTGCCAAATATCATTCATGCAATGATATATTTCTAATAAAACAAAAACAGATAATACAACTATAACTTGAAAAAGAAACTTTTAAATTGTGGCTAAGGATGCTCATCAGATGTGCATCTCACCTTTACATGCTGATATGCGTGTTTTGTCTAAGTGAGACCTTAGATCTCCTTCCTTAGATTTCAACAATCCTTGATCTCGGGAAAGGGCCATTTCCTTGTCAGTAAACGCCAACGGTAGCAACTTCCTCATCAGGGCATTCCTGGACGGCTTGCTTTCTTGGCATGGTTCAATGCATGTCTCAGTCTGACACTGTCCACCATGACATCGTAAGAACTATGGAGTTTTGTTTTCTAAAAATGCTAAAGAATTGTATGAAAATATTATTAACAAACTTTTAGAAATAACTGATCAAACTTAAAAAGTGTTATATTGTTTTACAAACTATTTTTTTTAGGTAAGTTAGAGATATTATAACTTAGGTGACAAATAACATCAATATATTTTACATTTGTATAATATTCTAGCATTCTTTTTAATATAAGTGAGTTATAAATTTTTCATCTAATAATGCTCTCAATTGTAGAAATGTGCTTTAAATTAAGGCAGTTAGTGTTACAGGCTGCATTTTAAGAGTTATCAATGAAATTCTTAAAAGTACATGAAATGGTTTCATCCAAGTTGACATATGTCAATATGTTATTTGCAGTATGTACAAAGAATTCATTGCATCTCCCCCGCCTTATTTCTTTTTGTTTCTCTGCTTGCGTGTTTCAGAAGGTAAATCTCCGTCTGCCAGTTCTGAAATTTATTTTTGTTGGGCTTTGCAGATACTATTGATCAATAATTGCTACCTAAATCGGCTCCAGAAATGCATCACATTTGAATACTATTCTGCCAATTACAATGATCATGCTTTGCATTTTATATGTACAGTACAATCCGACTTCAAGGAAACGTTGCCACTATTCACAAACTTGTCAAAAACCTATAATAATACATATAGCTTAAACATTTTCATTCAAAGCAGTAATACACAATACCTTTTGTTCTACAATATGCATCTAGCATATCGTTCATTTACTTATTGGGTTGTTCCATGTCTTGAGCATACCTATGCAGATAGCACAATGGGCTCACTCGCTGCAGTGTTCAATCACATCTCATTAGCTATTATCAGCCAGTTAAGTAATATGTGAAATGGTGGTTTATAACCTGACCTCTTTGCCTTTTAATTACCACAGTTTAAACTGCCCAAAGGATAGTTTTACATCAGTTCCAAATATGACTGTTTACTGTTTATATGTGCTTCATGTAATGGGCATATACTGATAGTTGTGTTTTGTTTTACATCTTTCTATTTTCGAAGATTAATGAAAATTGTTTTCTCGAAACACGATAGTGTTAGTGGGTTTGGGAGTACAAATCATGTTTTTAGCATGACATTCCGTGTAACAGTTTGATTTAAATCAGATCTCCACTTCAGACAGGAAAGTAGCGCTCTGATTTTAATCAGATTGCACTGTTTTATGGTACGTATGTGAACATCTTAAAAATACATTTCCCTATTTTATCAGTGTGATCAAAGTTTTATCTGATAAATTTGATTAATTTTTTTACAAGCCCAATGGTCACCTCTTTTAGAATGCTGGACGGCCAGATCTGAAATTAGAGACGCCCCAGGACCGGGCTATCAGACATTTTTTAGCACTGCTTTTAAAAAAAGTCATCATTGTGATTTTTATGAACATGAAGATTTGTTAATTGAGTACCCACAAACAAAATATGTGTATTATGATTTATAAAACTTCTGTATCATGGCAATGTTTTTGTCTTTCATTTCTCAGGAAAAGCAGCACATAGGCCTGAAAATCGGCCTTCAAGGTGGCCAAGAGATGTTCGCTTTTCCTCTCCTAACAGCGATAATCAAGGTAATCCTGATTATCCTATTTTATTGCAACCATTGCTTTGTTCAAGAATATCTTCAATGATTTGCCTCTCTAAGTTGTGACCATCAGTTAAGCACATGTTAAAGATAGATTTAAATGTTTTGAATTTCATTGTAGATGTATCAGCCTGTTACTTCAGAGATTTCCTATTGTTCTATAAGTGAGGGCAATTTGTTTTGCAAATTTATGCATCACCATATCATTAAAGCTTCATTGTTATGTTTTAAGAGAAAACTATGCAATAAACGTTTTCATATTGCAAACATAGATATCAAACCTTGATTATCTTCCACCTTGAATTTCCAACAATTTTTCCACAAGTGGTTCAATGTGTGGGTGTGTGCGTGTGTGATTTGGATTTTTAATATAGCTTTAACAATTTTTCAGTCATATCGCTACGATGTCTGCAGTGTAGCAGTTTGTAGTGATGTCTAGCACTGGGGCATCATGCCGCAGACATGTAGCATGATGTCCCACCCAGTCACATTATCCTGACACCAAACCTACCAGTCCTAACACTAACCTCTTAATGCTGAGCGCCAAGCGAGGAAGCTGTTAGTGCCATTTTTATAAGTCTTTGGTATGACTCAGCCGGGGATCGAAACCACGACCTCCCGCATCCGAGGCGGACTCTCTAACCACTAGGCCACCTGAGCGGTTACAATTGGTTGAATAATGAAGGGTGCATTTTATTTTGTCAACATGCGAGAAAAACATATTCTGTTCCATTATCAATGCATTAGGTAGCAGACTGTAATGGTATTAGCTCCGATTTATTTACTACAGTTATCGTGCTTGCAAGTTTACAGTATGCATATAAATTATGTTAAGATGCTGTTATGGTGTATTTTAAATAAACATGCTTCTGTTTCTAGAGAATAAGCGACTTAGTGTTGGATAGATGCGAATGGTTCTGAAGTCATTTTTACGACAATGCAGAAATAAATACACCGTGTTCGTATACGTTTTTGCTTTTGTTTCATGTTCCTTAGTATTTGTTGATTTTGAATACCAACACAAGTATGGTTAACAAGTCCTAGTCGGAATTAGAATCATTCTTTTCTAATGGAAATACTTTTTGTTGTATTAATTATTCTATTTCATATATTGATTTTTTTCTTCTTTACTGATAAATTTATGATATAGTGATAAATTTTACATTTTTACAAGAGAAAGGCAATATCATAGTTTTAATTCAAAATTCACTTAACCATTCATATCCAAGCTGTAGATATCTATTCAGAAGTATATATCATGTCTTAAATTACTACAGCCAATGGTGGACAGCTATTTTCCAGTTCAATTCTGTCTTCCTGTTGCATAGACCCATTAACTAAAGAAGTTTATTTTTCTCCAGTCCATTGCAAAAGTTGACAAACTCTGTTGCCTTTTATAAAACATGGTTGCCACTTCCTGAACTGGATATAAGCAAATACCATTAAAATTCATAGCTCAAAATTTAAATAGTTACAGATACTGAACTGTTTCATCCCAAACATCTTTGAGATTTTAGTACCGACTGGTACCAGTCAATTAATTTCCCTAACAATGATGTGCTTCTAGAATCATTGTCTAAAGTTTATATTTTATCCTGAAAATGAAAGATATGCATTCACGTCATTAATAAATAGTGTTTGTCTCCTTTTCCAAGTTCAGAAGGGACTTTTCACAATTAAGTGAGCAAACTGTGATCAAATTACTTCTCTGGAGACTATACTTACTAAGTAGTCATGATAAGAAAGTTTCATTTAACGTTGTATATATGTACAAATAAAGTTTCAGTAGTTTCTGATTCATAATAACAAATAATAAACAGTAATTTGTACTGCATGAAGGTTTTTGCGTTTCTCGCTCTACTTCACACGGTCCCTGGTGGCTGAGTGGTCTGAGGTACTTGCCTCTGTCTTTGTGGGTTCAAATCTCAGATTCAGCCAACGAGCTGGCCAGTAGCTTCATTTGGGTTGGTGATTCATCCTGGAAATTTTAGTGGTACTTCCCCCACCAGATATTCTGGCTGCCATGTATATCCTGTCATGTGCTGAAAAATGGCACTAAACCCACAGTAATAGTAACTCGACTTAACTGTACACACTCTTCATTGAGTTTTTTTTTATTGTATTGAGAAAGCAGTGTCAAAAGTGTATCTATATTTTCTATTATAGAGATGTTCGGGTCTCCTTCGCAGGCTCGATATCAGATATAAAATTGAATCAGATTATCTTTTCACTTGATGTGCCTGATTAGTAATGTCACTGCTATATTCCTGCAACATCAAAACTCGACCTCAGCAATCTCGGATTTGCCATTTTCACTTTATTAATGAGTTGTGATCACTAAATCTAATATTTAGAGAAGGAGCTGAACTGAACTAATATACACTTGAAAGTGTTGCAAAACTAATGTCAAAGCCAAACTTTCCTTCTCGTTTATGGAATAATGTCTTTGATGCTTGTGTAGTTGTTTTGTTTTAGGTTATTTTGGTTGCTTTTCTTTAAATTGGCACACTGGATAATCTACACAATATTTATCTTCTTCAGTCAATACTTCGTCATCCCCTACATAATTGACAAAAATATGGAGCTGAAAGTAACATATGTACTTCTAAGTGTGACCTTTAATTCATCAAAAACCTCATGACATTTCTCAGCTCAATGAAACTTGGTTTTCATAATTAACAAATTGGTAAGAGGTTCAGCAGTTATGGAAATATTTGAGCAAAATTTCTAATAATATCCAGCCATAGCCAAAAATCGCGTCAGTTGCTTTTTATTTACAGGTGCTGGGAATTCAGAGATTGCCTTGACCTTAACTGCTTCAGATTTAACTTGACCGTGTCCCACAATATGCCCTAAAAATGTGATACAAGTAGGCAAAACTCACTTTTACCTAAATTAATTATCTGATTTGCATGACTGAGTTGATCAAAGAATTTCTTAATGGTTTTCAAGTGATATTTCCAGATGTCGTTTTAGACGATGACATGATGATATACATGCTAAAGTTATCTAGACCAGATGATATTCTGTTCATTAAACGCTTGACTGTTGACAATAATTGTTCATACCAAACGACACCACCTTATATAGTCCTTCTGAGGATGCTAATGCCGATAAAACGCTCTTGAGTGAAATCTGACAGAATAGTTTCAAAAGGTCCATATTTTGTCAATACAGTCATCGATTCTTGGCAGTTTGGTTACACTGTTGACTTTTCTATAGGCAATACAAATACCGAGTGTATTGACCGGTCAGTCACAAGAATACATGGCTCATTCTAGTTACTGTTACTTGGATCAATGACAACATTCTTCAGCAAATAATGTATTTCTATTTTCAAACATTCCTGCTTGAGAAGATTCATCCCGTAAGGATATTGTTTCACAGGTATAGAACCTACGAGTTCAGTTTCATGATAGATTTTATTTGTTTTTGTAGAAACATCAGGAAACAAGTGCTGATATTCACATAACTGTTTTGTTTTTAGTTCACTCTTTTCCTGTGGCTGTAAATGTGAAAGTTTCTGGTCCAGATTGTTTAATATTAATGAATTTCGAAGATTGTTTTAACCAAAGTCACTACTGTCAGATTGCATTCCACTATATACATCCTCACTGTGGACAGGTACAACTAAATTTATTGAATTATTAACTTGGTGACCTCTTTTCCTTAACACATTTATTTGATAAAGTTGTTTCTGTTTCTGCTTTCCATGTATATTAGTGATGCGATTAAAGTCATTTACTTTCTTTTCAATAGACCATCCAATTAACCTCCAGACGATTTTAGGTATGGGCAAGAGTGCCAGAACTCTATCACAAGCTGAAAACTACCTTCCGTTTTTTGTATTTCTCTCATACCTTAATTTCGTCATATGCCTGAGTAGAGTAAAGATTCTTGCTACTTCACAAACCTTTGACAGCTTATATTTGAAATCAAGAAGGTTAATCTTGGAATAAAATACATCATGAGGTAAATCATATGGTTTTGACTTGATTCTATATTGTTAACACTAAAACAATTTATTGTCTATTCCTAGATATAATTAAAGACATTCAATGGACGTTGCTTCTAATAGTCGAACGCTGATTTCAGTATAGGATTACGATTTGATTGGCTCAATACTGAAAGGGTAGTTTTAATATGTTTCAAATTTAATTTTACTCACCCATAACTCCTGTGTCATTCTACATACTGTTGATGAATGAGAAGTATTTCTAAAACGGAGTAGGAAGTAAAATGTTTCTTGTGTACAGAGAGAGTGAATCCCGAAGGCAAGTGCCTTGCGTTCGTATTGTCATATTGTATCACATTCTGTGTGTGTGTTTCTGTGTGTGTGTGTGTGTGTGTGTGTGTGTGTGTGTGATTTTGAACGTAGCTTTTACAAGTTTTCAGTCACATCGCTATGATGTCAGCAGTATGACATTTTGCAATGATGTCTATCACTGGGGCATCATGCCACAAACGTGTAGAATCATGTCCCACCCAGGCACACTATCCTGACACCAGGCCGAACAGTACTAACACTCACCTCCTAATGATGAGCGTCAAGCGAGGCAGCTGCTCGTACCATTTTTATAAGCTTTAGATATTACTCAGCCATTGGAAACAGGTGTTATGAAATAATATTTTTCAGAATAGTTATTCATAAGGGGGACTATGGACCTATCCCAAATGCTCTTATTTCTAAGAGGTCAAGGTCACGGTCATGTATTGAAAGCAATACATTTGTTGGGTCTCATTAACCCCAGTCTGGTTTTATTATGGAGAATTATGAACCATTCATGTCGAAGGGTTCTAAATCACTCTTAGGTGATTTGGCCAATCTCTATCCCTAGTAAAATTTTAATGGACACAGGAGCTTCTCGGAGTCTTTTATTGTCAGGTACTTTGCCTTTTTCCTGAGAAGCCCTGTTCTAATGAGAGTCTTCTCATTCAGGGAGTAGAGTGCGGCTTTGTTAATGTTCCTCTCCATTGTGTAAATTTCTCAACAGACTTAGTTTCAGCGCTTGTGACACTCGGAACAGTGTCTTCGTTACCCGTTGAGGGCATTCATTTGTTGCTAGGCAACGACCTAGCTGGAGACATGGTTGTGCTTAATCCACTTGTAACTGACAAGCTTTGCTTGAATCAGAAAGTTGATCCTGTTCAAAAAGAATTCCCTGATTGATACCCATCTTCTGCAGTTACTAGAGCTATGGCAAAGAAAGCTCTTGAGAATGTTTTTCATAAGGAAAGTATTCCTTTTGCTGACACATGTATTGGTCAGGCGTTTGATGAGGTCACTTTCACTCTTTGTTTGGATCAATCAACAGGTATTGATCACAGTGATCCTCTTTTAACTACTCATTCTCTTGTTTCTAATCAGGGTGATAAACGACAATCACTTGTCGTCGAGCAGGAAAAAGATCCTGAGATCTCCTGTTTGTTTCAGAGGGCCATTAGTGAAACTGAAGCCTACTGAAGTACCTGTCTGTTATTTCATTAAAAATGGAATTCTTGCGAGAAAATGGAGACCTCCCGAGGTACCTGCTAATGACGAGTGGTCAGTGAACTATCAGATTGTAGTTCCAAAATCTTACAGACAGGAAGTACTTGGTCTGGCCCATGAAACTCCTTTGGCTGGTCATTTAGGGATTAATAAGACTTATCACAAGTACTTTACTCACTTTTATTGGTCAAAAATCAAAAGTGATGTTTGTAAATTTTGAAGATTTTGTCATACTTGTCAAATGGTAGGAAAACCCAATCAGAAGATACCTAAGGCTCATCTGCAACCAATTCATGCATTTGACGAACCATTTAGCAGAATTCTGGTAGATTGTGTTGGTCCCTTACCTAAGACGAAGTCAGGAAACCAATATTTGGTGACCATTATGTGTGCGTCAACAAAATTCCTAGAGGCAATTCCTTTGAGAAATACTATAGTAAAAACTTTGATAAAGTTTTTTACTCAATTTGGCCTTCCCAAATTTGTTCAATCAGGTCAAAGGTCAAATTTTCTGTCTGGAATTTTCCAGCTAGTTATGCTCGAATTTGGCACTCCGCAATTCAAGTCAAAAGCGAAACTATGGTTTCCCAAAACTTTACTTGAGAGAACATTTGAGTCCTGTAATAGAGTTCATTCTCTCTTGCTTATTCTTCAAAATTTTCTTCAATTTAGATTTTACGGCCCTTACAAAGTAAAGAAGAAAATAAATGAGTTAAATTATAATAATAGTACTCAGGTCTAAATACATTAATGGAGTACTAGTATATTGAAAGAGATAGCCGAGTAAATCATACAATTAATTTAGTTGTACCTGTCCCATCAACTGACGTTTTAACTGAAGAAATTCAATTGGACACCGTTGATCTAGGAGCAACAAATCTTCTGAATTCGGAAATTATGAAAGATCTAGACCAGAAACTTTTACATCTGCAACAACAAGATAGAAATGAACTTAAACAGTTATTCTTCGAATATGAGCACTTGTTTCCGGATATTCCTACGAGGACAAACAAAATTTTTCATGACGTTGAAATTGTAGATTCAAAACCTGTGAAACAACACCCATACAGGATGAACCCTCTCAAACAGGAATACTTGAGGAAGGAAATTCAGTATTTGTTGGAGATCGATTTCATAGAGCCCAGGGAAAGTGATTGGAGTTCACCATGCATACTTGTTCCGAAACCGGATAAAACTTTCCGTATGTGCACTGATTATAGCAATGTGAACAGCGTGACAAAAACAGATTCATTTCCATTACCAAGAATTGATGATTGTATTGATAAAATTGGAAATGCCAAGTACGTCACCAAATTTGACCTTCTGAAACTATTTTGGCAAATTCCACTTACGGAAAGAGCGAAAGTAATTTCGGCGTTTGTGACTCCAGATGGACTCTATCAATATAAAGTAATGCCGTTTGGGATGAAGGGTTCTCCAAGTACGTTTCAACGCTTGATGAATATGATTTCTTCCGGTCTAGATAATTGTGATGTTTATATTGATGATGTCATCATCTACAACGACACCTGGAAAGGACATCTAGCCACGATTCGGAAATTCTCTGAAAGACTCACTGATGCTAATTTGACAATCAATTTATCTAAAAGTGAGTTCTGCCGTGCTTGTGTAACTTTTCTAGGACATATTGTGGGACATGGTCAAGTTAAACCTATTGATGTTAAGGTGAAGGCTATCTCTGATTTTCCTGTGCCTGTCAGTAAAAAGCAACTGATGCGATTTTGGGGTATGGCCGGATACTATCGAAAGTTTTATTCCAATTTTTCCAATATTGCTGAACCTCTGACAAATTTGTTAAGAAAGAGAAACAAGTTTCTCTGGACCGAAAAATGTCAGGAAGCTTTCGATAGGTTAAAAGCCATACTCAAAAGTGCGCCGGCTCTCACAACTCCAAATTTCAATCAGTCTTTTAAATTGTCTGTGGATGCAAGTGATGTTGGGGTTGGAGCAGTATTGATTCAAGAAGACAGCAATGGTATTGATCGCCCAGTGTGCTATTTCTCTAAGAAATTAAATAAGCACCAAAGAAATTACTCAGCAATCAAGAAGGAATGTTTGGCTTTAATATTGGCATTACAACATTTTGAAGTTTACATTAGCTGGGCTCCTTCTCCGGTTGTTGTGTATAGTGATCACAACCCCCTTACTTTCATCGACAAGATGAAAAATAAAAATCAAAGATTATTAAGGTGGAGTTTATTTTTGCAAGAGTATAATCTCAACATCAGACACATCAAAGGAAAAGACATTTTGATTGCAGATGCACTTTCCCCGTGTATAGAAATATTATTTCATATACACTTTATATAATTCATTCGAAATGCTTTTTTCAGTAATTCGATATTTTCTTTTAGTAAATATTGTTTATTTAAGACGTAAAACGTGTTACATGAGAATTATTTTTAGTTAACCTAGTTCGTCTTGGGTTGGGAAGTTCGTAAACAGAAACTTAAAATGATTGGTCAGTATTAAGGCCATACTTCGCTTGCGTGATCACCATGTGTAAACAACGTCTTTTTATTATTGGTTCTTAAGTGGGGCTACACTGGTGTACGTGATAGATCTCTTGTAGTAAAAGACCACATGACCCATCTAAGGATACCGAAATGATGTTTTTGGGGTTTAAATACCCATTCTTAATATTTTTCTGTGAGAGTTGTTTAAATATCTTGAAGGAACAAGGTGTTTTTTTTATTTGTTGCCAGATTGTTTGTTTTTCATCTGCTTTTGGATTTAATAATTTATTCTCCTGGACTCAACAAGTTGACTTTTTTATAAAAAAAATTCTGAAATATATTCAGTGGACATTTATTCTGGAATTATTCGAAAACAAAAACTGTGATTCAATTGAGGAATTGTTGATATTCGTACATTGGACCACATCTGACGTCATTGCCTTCCATATTTGTGTGTCGTCGAGATTCGAACCTGGATTCTAATAGAACTATTTAGTGATAAGACTTGTATTTTTCATTCTTAGGATTAAATTTTGGATTATATTCACAAACCGTAAGTCCTATTTACCAATTTGTACATTGTTTTCTATGAAAATAAATTATTTTGTTAAAATATACAAAGCTTGTTGGCTTTCACTCTTTTCTTTGTTACTGAGCACGAGCCCTTGTCACGTAACATTAGTTTGTGATATTCATTAGACGCCATTCTATGTCATTTTGATTATTATATCATCATATGTATATTTTACTAGCATATAAAGGAAAGCTTATTGTATAAATCTTTCTTTTTCTTTATGAGGTTAGGTGTTACGTATTTACTTCGATCTTAGTTCAATGCTTAACTTTATTTAAAGCTCAAAATCCAGATGGAATTGGAATTCAGCTTCAGCTTCAGGAGGAAATAATGGAAATGCAAATTCTTAAAGAAGAGAAAGAAATGAAAATTGAAAGAGAGAGGGGGGAGGGGGGAAAATTGAACATAGATTAAAAAAATTAAAACAGAAAAGCAGAGTACTCCCTCCATACAAGTTCAGGTTTTGATGTTACCAGAAATAATAGGCTATTAGTAGTACCATCTTTCGGGAAAAAGTAGATAGTTTCGTCACTATAAGAAAATGGCTGAAAAATACGCATCGGACGCGGGAGGTCACGGATTCGACACACGGTCGAGTCATACCAAAGACTTCTAAAAATGGTACTAGCAGCTGCCTGCTTGACATTAAGAGGTTAGTCTTAGGACTCGTCGGCCTGGTGTCAGGATAATCAGACTGGGTGGGACATGATCCTACATGTCTGTGGCACGATGCCCGGTGCTAGACATCACTATAAACTGCCACACTGCAGACATCATAACGATAAGACTAAAATTGTTAAACCTACGTTACGAATCCAAATCACACACACACACACACAGAGTTTGAATGACACATACAGTGTAAACTGACTGAATTCCTAACCTGTGTGTCTTGTATATTGTTTTGGATTAAGGCAAAACATCTTTCTTTCAGAGTCAATGAATTCAATCCAAACAAAAACTCATTTTATCAGAACGGAAAAGATCATGTAATTTGACAACTAAATCTACTCACATAATCATAACATGCAGTTTGTAATTTAAATATAAACACAGACCGCACCATAGCATAACTGGTTTGCTTCAAACGCAATACTGCACGTTGAAGTTGATCCTCTGTATAATCAATTGAAGAAACAAATTAAAGAAACATTACAGCTACGTCACTGTCATTTAATCGGTTAATAAAGGAAACAGACAATTATGTTGATAAAGCGCCTTTTAATTAACTTCGTGGACTGAAATCAAGAGATGGTCAGATGCTAGTATTTGCCGAACTTGACAAGCATTACAGACCTAATTGCTCATAAATATTACGTATTATATATGTTATATGCTACTGTGAAAATAAAGTTTTGACATAAAATATGTATTTGTCAATTATTAATTTCCTCTGTCATAACATTACTCTCCAGACATATCAATACGGGACATTGGTCGTCTGTATATAAAAAAATAAATAAAATAGTTTTATTATCATTGCTAAAACATAAAACTATGAATGTTTGGTACAAACTTATGTATTCTGATTTCTAACCTATAAACTTGGTCTTGTTGGTTGGAAAAATAATGTTAAAGGATTTAATTTTTATCACCACACTGTTACATATGATGTTTTTTTCTGCCGTTATGTGATGTTCAACGACTTGCCCTGTCATAATAATTTCAGTAAATTAAATAGTAAGATGTGCATTGTTGAGTCATTTTATATTGTGTTTGAATAAAGAAAACTTCAATATTTTTATATATTCAACATATGACAAATTTACGAATTTACAGACAAACCATCCGTGTCCGTCCGCTTTCACCGTTACATGAGTAAAATTTTTGATCATGCTTTTACAAAAAATCAAAACAGCTGCATACGACATTCCTTTGCATATGGCACACTTACTATCCGGTTGTCAAAAACCAGTTTTACAGTTGATCAGGATGCTTGTTAGGGATGTCCGTAAGGATGTTACATGACTATTACGTGAACCTGTAAGTTATGAGACAAGTGACAAAATAAGAAACTTCTTTAAACGGGTAGCAAATAGATTCAATATAAACTGTTTATCTTTAATTACAAACATATGATGACCGTTAAAATGAAAAAGTTCAACGAGGAAACACCAGTATTTTCTAAGCACTCTTGCGATTGTCGTTTATGACCGACACCGAAACGAGCCCACTTAACATATACGGACTGGAAGTGTTCGTCCATGTTATGTTGTTGTGCACGAACAGCTGTAACGTTAGTCAGTATAACTGAAATTCTACACTTATTTATCCTATTGACGTGCCTGTTAGTAACCTTAATATTGACGTCTGGTCTTTCTGAAGTACAATATATTGATTTCTGACCAACCTGTGTGCAAATCACGTACGTGTAACACAGATGAACAAAAATGGCAGTCATAAAACTTGGTTACTGTTTAGTGATTCTTTTTTACTGTTATTTTAAGAGGATAACACTCACATGTACCTATATAAACTGAAATAAATACAGCATTTCCAATTAAGGACTGTGTATAATTTGATGCCTTCTAATTAAATATGTGTATCTTGTGTAACATTTGTGGATCAGAATTGGCAATCACAGTAATATTATTCTTGTACAATGTCTAGTAAAGTTACACAATATAACATTCCATTACTTAAAATCATTTTTTAATGAATTTACATTGAGTATGTATGGTCAAAAGACTTTATAGCAACAGCAGCATCAAATCAAAGGACCAAAATGTTTATTTAATATCAAGTGCTTAGTTCAAAAGACACCCTATCCACGCAGGCATCCCAAAGAGCATATATAAATTCAAGAGGTGCTTATAGAATCAATACTATATATCGCAAATAAAAATAACACAACAAAACATAAATATAGGACTATATCAATATTTGAAACTACATACATTTACTAACACATTACACACCTAATATACTAAATAATTTATGCATTGTACATAAAAAAACTCTGTTTTTAGATTACATCAGAATTACCATTGGCAGCCAAATTGTTCAAGAAAATTGGCAAATTAAGGGCAGTGAAGAAGCTGAATACAAAATATTATTAACAGATGTGGTGTAGCTGCTTCCAGCTCCAAACCTGTCAATTGCTGGCTCCCAAATATTTTATGAACTTAAAAAATTTTGCTTGTCTGTCCTTATTACACGAGTTATATTTTCTACCCTAATAAAGCTTCACCAGTTTAATGGAACATGAAGCAATAATGTATCATGTTGTTTTGTGCTAATTGAAAATGGTCACTAATATAATTAAAAAAACCATACTAAAAAATGTTTCACTTGTGAATATTTGAAAATTCCTAATTACAAGTACATGATAGTGTTACGTATATGTAATTTAATTGCTTGTGTGTTAATTTTAAATTCTTTTTATTTCATTTTTGTTTCATTTCATTTTACTGTAATGATAAAAAAAATTTCTGGATTTGACATTTTTCCCAGTAAATTCAGTTCAGTTCTTTTAGCTTGATTAGAATGCAAAAGTATTGCTTTATTATTATTTTTAGCTGACCTTGTTTCAGAGATTGGTAAACACAGAGCGAAAATGATTGGACATGATCAAGGTCATGTTCAGCCCATGTTTTATCTCTGTTGTAAACATTTTTTTTTTTTTTAAATTCATATCCGGTGTGGGAATATTTGATTCTTAGCTAAGCTATATTAGCCGACGTGCTTATTGACTTGTAGTAAGTGATCACGTGACCCATCACGTGTGTCTGAAATTACGTTCTTAGTTGGGTTTAATACTCATTCTCAGCGTTTTACGGGCAGTCGTATTCTGCACCTTTAGAGCTCAAGGTGTTTTTTGTTAATGTTGATGCCAGTTGATGTAAAATTCTTCTATTTTTTGGATTTAATAATTTATTTACTCTCGAAAACAAACAAGTGTTCTTCTTCATCAAAATTCTTGGACAAAGACATTTATTAAAAATTTATTCTGGAATTCTAAACTGGAACATTATAAATTGCGATTTCAAAAAGGAACTGTTGACAATAGTACAACGACTTCATCTGACGTCATCGTCCTCCATCTTAGAACTTCACTGGGATTCAAACTTGGATTCAATTAGAACATTTTAGTGATAGGACTTATATTTTTAAATTCCACGATTAATTTTTGGATTATATACACAAACTGTAAGTCTTTTTTCATATTTTTACTGTGTTTTCTAGGGAAATAAATCATTCTGTTTAAATATACAAAGCTTGTTGGCTTCACTCTTTTCTTTGTTACTTTGTACAAGCCTTGTCACGTAACAATAGACACATTTTATATACAGCTTAACTGTCCTGACTCTGTTGTTCATGCTGCTTGTATTAATTATGTAGTTCTAATTGATTTATGTTAATTATTATTCTGATAATAACAGAAATTACTAGTTCCTGTTATGCGAGTTACAAGTAAATGACTGCTAGGATCTAACAAGCAATATTTTGAAAGGAAAATGAACAGTTATCTTCCAACTGTTATTTTTTTGAAAATGGAATACTAGATCATTGATTGATAACTAATTTGGTGTGAAAATGAAACATTTAAAATTTGGGGTGTTTGTCCCATATAACAATGTTGTTTAAAACACTATTAATTAATCATAGCTGATTTGTTTTGTTTTAAGCTTTTTGACCAGATGATAATTTGTTCACTTAGCCACAAAAGCAGTCAAACAGTAACAGAACATGTAAAACAGTTATCAGTGACTGCTTATTTAGTATCTCGGGATGTGAATGAATCAACAGAGGTGAATTCAAATATCCAATATACCCAGAGGGCATGAACAGCCACATAAGGGTGGACATTTAATATGCTCAGAGGACACGAATAACCAGATAAAGTTAGATTCAAGCATTCAGTATGCCCAGAGAATATGAATATCCAGGTAAAGGTAGATTCAAGCATTCAGTATGCCCAGAGAACATGAATATCCAGGTAAAGGTAGATTCAAGCATTCAGTATGCCCAGAGAACATGAATATCCAGGTAAAGGTAGATTCAAGCATTCAGTATGTCCAGAAGGCATGCATAAACCAGATAAGGGTGGACTCAAGCATTTCATACGTCCCAGAGGGCATGAATAACCAGATAAACGTGGATTCAAGCATTCAGTACGTCCTGAGGGCATGAATAGCCAGGTAATGGTAGATTCAAGCATTCAGTATGTTCTGAGGGCATGAATAGCCAGGTAAAGGTAGATTCAAACATTCAGTATGCCCAAAGGGCATGAATAGCCAGGTAAAGGTAGATTCAAAAATTCAGTATGCCCAAAGGGCATGAATAGCCAGGTAAAGGTAGATTCAAACATTCAGTATGCCCAGAGGGCATGAATAGCCAGGTAAAGGTAGATTCAAGCATTCAGTATGCCCTGAGGGCACGAATAGCCAGATAATGGTAGATATTTTGATGAAATTATTCAAATTAGCACTTTCCCTGTCCTGCTTTAAAACTGGAAAAAGTACAAGTCTGGACTAGTACTTAGGAAAATTATCTGACTTTGAAAATAGTCCAGGGCGTTGGGGTGTCTGATTTAATCAGCAGTCCAGAATGCATACTCATGTGCATCATATGAGTACCATTACACCTCAACATGATTTCATCACATACATCACACATCAATGATTTTTTCCAGCATGTATCCTTAAGTGCTTCTTTTGATATATACCATCTATACTTGCTTATTAGTCAAGTCAAAGAGCAATGAACAAAAATCCTGATCTGTCATAGTATATTGCTCCTGCAGATCATGGTCAATGATGTTTGTTGTTCTGATTACTTCTATGAACTGCACAGACCCAGATCTGCCATCACATAATGTGCCTGCAGATCTGGGTCTGTACATTTTGCAGTTGGACATGACCAGTGGCGTAGCTTGGGGAGGGCAGGGGGGAACAGTTGTTCCCGGGCACCATGTGCCAGGTGCGCCAAAATGAGGAAAATACAACTATTTGTTATCTCAGATGCACTCGAAGGGGGTGCCAAGTTTATGTTTTGTCCCCGGGCGCTAAGTAAGGGGGCACCAAATTCATGTTTTGTCCCGGGGCGCTAAGTACCTTCGCTACGCCACCAAACATAACTTATATTTCACACTTGAATGGCTTTCTTCACTAACTAACATCATATGCTTCTCTAAACAAACATCATGACTGAACCTTCCATTGTGTGCTAAACAGTTTTCTCTTGGATGCATTCACAATTGTGGGGCCCCGAGTGGCCGAGTGATCTAAAGCGCTCACCATTACGGATCACTGCCATCTCACCTCTGTCTGCGTGAGTTCGAGTTTCAGGCTCGGCTAACGTGGGTACGTGAGAAAGCCTGCCAGTAACTTCTTGTGGGTCGGTGGTTCTTCCCGGGGTTTTCCAGGGTTCTTCCTCCACCAATTATACTGGCCACCATGCATAGCCTATCTTGTGCTGAAAAATGGCGTTAAACCCAACAACAACAACAACAACAACATTCACAATTGCACTATCAGATATCCACACTTACTGAATCTTCCATCACATACTTCACAGTGAAATATTGCTTTTTAGCAGACATCCTCATGTGCAGTCTTTGCCTACAACTGTAACTAAATGTTTAATTATATTATTCACACTTGTATGGTTTTTCTCCATTAGAGTTCCTCATATAAGCCTTCAGAAATTTGCTTCAACTAAACATTTTATCACATACTTCACACTTCAATGGTTTTTCTCCATTATGCATCATCATGTGGTTCTTTCGACTATTACTGCAACTAAACACTTTATCACATACTTCACACTAAAAAAATATTCCAGGATGCATCTTCATGTGCTGTTGTTGATTTCACCTCCAAGTAAAGTAAACCTGTCATCACATACTTCACACTTAAGTGGTTTTCCTCGAAGAAGAATTCTTATGTGCACCTTCCGATATCTACTCTGACTAAACATGCTGTAACATACTTCACACTTTAATGGTTTTTCTCCAGTATAAATCCTCAGGCAGTTTTAGATGTCCCCTCTGTGTAAACCTTTCATCACAGACTTTTCACTTCAATGATTTTTTTCCAGTATGAATCCTCATCTAGGGCTCTCAAAAGAATTTCCAATTGAAGAATCAAGGACTCGTCATTAATAGAAGTCAGGAGTCCCCAGCCTATTTTCAAGAGCAACTGGCATAAACACAAAAGTCCCTCACTTTCAAAAGGATAAAAAGTAAAATGAAAAATGAATTCTCGTTACTTTTGAACTGTCACAACTGAATTCTTAGCAACTACACTAAAAAGATAATACATTTCAGTACATATAATGTTAAGTGTAAACATTACACATGTAAAGGAAAACACTTACCCATACAACAACACTGAAAACAAAAAATGAACAACAACAATAAAATTGTCAATAATGTGATCATTTCCAAGAATGATCACTTAGAATGCTGTGCAATTTCTCTCTGCAAGGAAAACAGCATCTCCATTCCAACCAAGGAAACCAGTATGAGTAAACACCTTACATTACACTGTATCATCATTAAATGAAACAAAGAAGGAAAGACAAAATATATCAAGCAGAATATGTGTAACAAAAATATAATTCAAAATAAATTCAACACATGATTCTGCACTCTTTTAAAATCTCTACTGGTACTGTAGTTCTCTAAAGATATCATAAGCACTTAACTAGCAGTTATTATTCTTGCAGTTATTATTATTATTATTGTTATTATTATTATTATTATTTTTATTATAGCATATCAATGACTTGACAGTACTGCCCAAGTGAAACTTGGGGAAAGCTATGATGAAATTTTTGGTTTATATTTGTGTGTTGTCATCAATTTAATTTAAACACAGTTACATCATAACAAAGCATTGTTTATTTCCCAAATAATTGCAGGTACACTACTTACTTACATACTCAAATGATTATGGTGTCTCTTGTAGCACATGATCGGATGTAACTGCATGTGGGGGAATTAGATACTGCAAACGGTTTCTTTCTTTTCACATTTAATTAGACTCTAATCCTTCTAGTTCTACATGTTGACTCACTGTACCATGGCTAACCCTAGCTATAAAGGATCCTAGGAGACATCAAAGAAAGCATTCTCTGGTGACCTATCTAGACTTGATGTTTAGTATTCTAGGAGACATCAAAGAAAGTGTTCTCTGATGAATTTTATAGACTTGGTGTTGACATAAACTTATGTTCTAATTGTTTTCTCTGTAAACCTTTATTTAACCCTAGTATACACACAAAAGCTAAATTCTATAACCAAATTAGTCAATATATCTACTCTCCACACACACCTTTGCAACCTTTAATGTGTATTAGAATTTCCAAAAATGTTAAGTTGGAAATTACTTGTAAAATACATCCTAATGAGATAATTCCAAATAAAACTGTAATTACTTAACTCTATTTTAAGCATTTTACACCTACTTAGAGGGCTTCCAATTTCACAACTAAATACAATCTCCACCAATAGCTTCTTTAATTCAGTTGGCTGTTAGCCTGTAACATGACCCCATTTGGGACTGAGTGGCTGCAGATAACACCATATTTAACAGGAATAACAGCCACTAAATTTAACTGTAAACAAAGATGTACCCCTCCATCTTTGACAAAAAATTATTCAATTTATCAGGAGAATCTAGAGAATTGTATATACAAATGTATCTTCCCTTCTAAAACCTAGATAAATGCCACGCCACCTTAAATAACTAAATTTAATCATTTTATATTTTCTTTAAGTATGTCAGAAGAGGAGTCCTTTCTACACTATAATTACACTGGTAATGAGTAATTGTTAATTAGTCACACTGACATGCCTGTTCGCTTAATTCTAGCCTTTAGCCATTCAACACATTGGCCATGATCAGAATATGAAATAGGGGAGTGTGCTGGGGGTGGGGTGGGATGAATGAGGCATGTTACACAGAGAAACTGCACTGCCTTTGAGAATTTAACATGCATTTGACATAGAAGCTCAGGGACCCCGAGTGGACAACTGGTCTAAAGCGCTCACCATTACATATCAATGCCATCTCACCTCTGTCCGTGTGGGTTCGAGTCTCAGGCTTGGCCAATGTGGGTATGTGAGAAAGCTTGCCAGTAGCTTCTCATGGGTCATGGTTCTTTCTGGGGTTTTCCCTGGTTCTTCCTCTACCATTTATACTGGCTGCTATGTATAGCCTATCTTGTGCTGAAAAATGGCATCAATCCCTATAACAACAACAACAACAACAACAACATAGAAGTTCAGGTCCCTAAGAACCCTGCTCATCTGCTGTTTTAGATACCAACTCAGAGTAAACCTTTCATCACCAACTTGGCACTTAAATGGTGTGCATCACCATGTGGTGCTTCAACTACCACTAACTAAATATTTTATTACATACTTCATACATAAATGATTTTTTGCCAGTATACATCCTCTTAAAAAAAAGTCATATGGTGTTTTACAGTGTATAACAGTGAGGTCATAAATATTAATTGCTGTTCAAAAACTTAATCCTAAAATAGTTACAATAAAGTCTACTCAATCCCGACTGATGAATGAACAGCATCTTAAATGCCATCAAAAAACCTCTGGACAAAAAATAATTGATCACTACAGATTTTTTACAATGGTATCCAGGTACTAAACTGGGTCAAGTAAAAAGGACTAGCATAACAGATAACAGTGTAATATGAATTTGTTTTCAACATATGCCTCTTTCATTGTGACATCACAGTGCATGAAATTCAATCTGGTTTGTATTGGATCACACCGTTAGGTTGACTTTGTCAAAAATATGTCTATGTACTTTAACATTGATTATCCTATATATACTTCCAAAAGGAATATGAAAGAATGAGAATCCAAATAAAGAGAATAATTGCCATTTAAAGTAGCAACAACATCATAACTAGGAGGTGCTTCAGTCAGGCAGAGTGCCATCATCTTAATATTTTTGAACAAGGAGGGAACCCCTCTTTACGGGGCTCCCAATTTCATTTAACACTGATTGAATAATTTCAAGAATAGCAGGAGAATTTTATCTCATAACCAGCACCAATCATTTGGCTTTTCTTTTAAACTTTACATCATTGGTAAGAATTTGATACAGCTCAGAGAATATTTTCCTGAAAAATCTACAAAATGTGTGGATCAGGTTTCACGAGGGAAATGTTTTATTTATGTATCTAAATATGGAATCTGTCAAGATAAAAATACAAATACTAAGTATATACACTACTGTATATAAGTTTTCATAGGAAATATTAGAAAAAGTATATATTTTATGTAAACCTGCATTCACAAAAACAGTATTTTTAGATGAATTAGTCGACAAAAAATTCTCATACATGAAGGCATTTATAGGGAATAAGTACCTGCTGGATTGTCTTGTTATATTGTCTTTACAGATTTATGTGAAAAGGAGGTGGTTATTACCAATCTCTTTTGTTTTTCACTTTCACATGAAAAAAACATTAGTAACATCAAAGCTTTTCATATAATGTGGCTTTTGGATTGGATATACATTCATAATTGCAAATTCTGAGTAATTAAAACTGCATATTCTGGATTTCACCAATATTTCCTATTATATACAACAGACATATGGAAATTATGCCTCAAGAACTGTCTGGTTATATTTATTAGTGACTGTTTCAAGAATTAACCCCCAACAGCAATGCATTACTGTACTTATTTTCAACATATACGCTGCTCAAAAAATGCTCACTTAACAAAGACTCTTCTTTTTTTGCTGACAATAAAATAAATTGTTTGCACTTGCTATGAGCAATACACATGAAAAGGATTTTATTTGATTTCCTAATTTGTGATTTCTGATGTTTTGACCTTCACAGAAATACCATATTTATGAACCTGAGATAAATCCAGTGATACCAATATTTGAATTAAGGTATGTGCAACAAAGAGCTTAAAAATGATACGCTTTACTGAAATAGACCATTCTGAATTCCCAGAGTTCCACTGTCACTAAGCATTGTATTACATACTTCAGACTTAAATGGCTTTTCTCCAGTATGTATCCTCATGTGCACCTTCAGATATTTACTCTGACTAAACATTCTATTACACACTTCACACTTGAATGGTTTTTCTCCAGAATGAATCCTCATGTGGTTCTTTAGATTTCCATGTACACTAAACATTTTATCACATATTTGACATTTAAATGGGGTTTCTCCTGTATGAATCCTCATGTGCACCTTCATACAGTCACTCTGAGTGAACATTTTATCACATACTTGACATTTGAATGGTTTTTCTCCAGTATGAGTCCTCATGTGCAACCGCAGATATTCACTCTGACTAAACATTTTACCACATACTTCACACTTGAATGGTTTTTCTCCAGAATGAATCCTCATGTGGTTCTTTAGATTTCCATGTACACTAAACATTTTATTACATACTTCACATTTAAATGGATTTTCTCCAGTATGAATCCTCATGTGCACCTTTATATATTCACTCTGACTGAACATTTTATCACATACTTTACATTTGAATGGTTTTTCTCCAGTATGTGTCCTCATGTGCACCTTCAAATATTCACTCCGACCAAACATTTTATTACATGCTTCACATTTGAATGGTTTATCTCCAGTATGAATCCTCATGTGGTTCTTTCGACTCTTGTTACAAGTAAACATTTTATCACATACTTCACACGTAAATGGTTTTTCTCCAGTATGTAATCTCATATGCAGTTTTAGAGTTCCCTTCCGAGTAAACCTTTTATTACATACTTCACACTTAAACGGTTTTCCTCCAGAATGAATCTTCATATGCGATTTTTGATTATCACTACGACTGAACATTTTGTCACATACTTCACATTTGAATGGTTTTTCTCCAGTATGTGTCCTCATGTGCACCTTTAGATATCCACTCTGAATAAACATTTTATCACATATTTCACACTTGAATGGTTTCTCTCCAGTATGTATCATCATGTGTGTCTTTCGTCTATTATTGCAAGTGAACATTTTATCACATACTTCACACTTAAAAGGTTTATTTCTGGTATGTGTCCTCATGTGCATCTTAAGATATCCACTCTGAATAAACATTTTATCACATACTTCACAACTGAATGTTTTTTCTCCAGTATGCATCCTCATATGCAGTTCTAATTTTCCCTCCCTGTAAACCATTCATTGGATAACTCTGCGCAACGATATGTCACTTCAGTAAACATTGGATCACATGTTGTTTTTGGTCGAAAATAAAGTCTGTATGTAGAAAGAACGAACGTCCTTTAATTGAGGAGAGTGATATTCATAAAGTGTACAAAAATATTCCACATTTCCATTCTAAATGCATATGAAAATGAGATTTCTAAATGTCAACACGAAGAACCACTCCGTGACCTACTTGAACTTGAAACCCAGAAAAGACTATTAATATGTATCTTTTAGAATCATACAAATAAATATATTATTTAAAAGGTATAAATGTTTAACTTATAACAACACTGCATCTTAATCCAAGTTTCTAATTTTGCAAAGTTGTCCCACTCATACTTTATTGTCTGCTATCCAACTTGTCAACTTGCCGCTCGAACGGATCTCAAGAAATTCCCGGTTTTATAGTCTGTTTCTAAATTCTTTAGCAATGCTTTCCCCCTTAAACGATACGTTGTAAACACATTACAACCTATTCATTGTTGTTTGTCTTCAACACAGAAGTTTATTTTTACAAAATGTTCAACCTTTACTATAGCCTATCGATACGTCTCCGTTTGTTTGTACCCCCTCTACCGATTTCAATAACTGAAATCTTTAATGTGATAAAAAGTGCACAGAACTTAATCAGTTCATTCAATGATTTATAATTTCTAACATGAATGTAACCAGAGTACACCTAACACTGGTATTCTCTGCGCCTTTCATCCTTAATATTCTTTCCATGTTAATACGGCGCCATGTTGCGTACACTATGGGCAAATTGATTACCTCAGACAATATTGTGACGTAGTCCATCCTCTTCGGTAACTACCGGATAATTACGTAAATTACAATAATGCTGAGAGTATACCGTTACGAATATGTCATTTAATTCCTTGTGTGTTAATTTTAAATTCTTTTTATTTTTATTTTTGTTTCATTACATTTTATTGTAAGGATGATATTTTTACTGGATTTGACATTTTTCCCAGTAAATTCAATCTTCTATTTCGACTTCTTTACGACGCAAAAGTCTCGTAAGTACTATTTTTAGTTCACAGATTTTGTAAACACTGAACGAAAATGATTGGTCATTATCAAGGTCATGTTCGGCCCACGTATTGGCTATGTGTAAACAGCTTTATTTTTAAATTTATTTGTAGCGTGAGAATCTGTTTTTTTTTATAGGGCTATTCCAGGCTCCGTGCAATTTGGCAAATATTTTATTGCGCTGTTCAAATTATTGATCACATAAACCCGTGACGTGAGCCATCATGTGGTCTAAAATCATGTGTTAAAACAAACATTTTTTAGTAGACCCGTTCAGTTGTGAATAATACCTTGAGGCTGAAAGGTGTTTTGTTGTTGCTATTTTAACTGAGTTTTAAATAATTTATTAACTCCGTAGACACTTTTCTTCATCAAAACTCCTGGACAAAGACTTTTATTGGAAATTTATTCTGGAATTCTATCTGAAACATATTAAATTGTGATTCAACGAGGAACTGTTGATTTTTCGTACAAATACTTCGTCTGACGTCATCGTCCTCCATCTTGGAACGTCGTCGGGATTCTAACTTGGATTCAGTTAGAACTGTTTAGTGATAGGACTTATATTTTTCAATTCTAGGATTCATTTTTAGATTATATTCACAAACTGTAAGTCCTATTTCCTATTTTTATCGTGTTTTCTAGGGAAATAAATTATTCTGTTTAAATATACAAAGCTTGTTGCCTTCACTCTTTTCTTTGTTACTGAGTAAGAGCCCTTGTCACGTAACAATACAATTATATCCTTTGCACATATGTACATAGAAATTACATCGCTTGTTATGTCCACTTGAAATACAAACTGGTACTTGTCATTCTTTTCCCTTGCTTGATTCGACGTTGTAAATATCGGAAGCAGACGACATAGTGTTTTCATTCTATGACTTTACATGTGTAGTCGTGCTTACACCCCTTCGCTGAAAATGGACTTGTGCAGGAACTGGAAATGACTGGCGAACAGGTCGTCTTTTACACTGAAAATTTCCGTTTGGAATTAAACGCACAGACGATAACGGTGTTAGAGTCTCACCTGGGCATAGTCAGGTTTGAATTATAAATCCATAAATGAACTAAGTGTTGTGCATCGTTTATCTCATTTGTGCTTTTCGTCTTTTAAATCGGTAGGGGGATGCAAACAAGCGAAGATGTATTGTAAAATTCTGGAGTATGTGCATTTGTTTATAGCGCTCCGTTTTAAGGAATTCTTAGATTTTTGTGATTAGTTGTTTGATTATGGGAACTCGGTCCTGGGGAGATATTCCTCAGAATGAAATAATTTGCCAATTACTCGAGGCAAACGTTACGGAGTGAAGTGTTAGTCCGTTTCCATGATGCCATGGTTTACTTTTGGTGAATTCAGGTCAAAGCCGCACAAGTGTCCTTGGAGTTCAGTAGTCCCTATTAAAATCTAATTGTGTACATTGGTTGTGTGGCTCCAGGTGCAGTATTTATGATTGGAGATTAGTAAAATACACAATGGAATAAACGAGAAGAGACTCTTCCGTTGTCGGCAGTTACCGTTTATGTTGCCATGGTGGCAAATATGATGCAAAGTTATAGGCGAAATGTGGCTTTAAACCATGATTTGACTGGCCTAAGGTGGCATTGTGAAAATAGTCCCCTGTATAAGGAGAATTGTGTAGTTTCACGGCGTGAAATGCTGACAATACGTTATGGAAAGTTAAGGAAGAGAAACCATGCAAATGTGCGGTTGATAGACAACTGGAAAGTTGCGAGATCTGTTGTCTTGTATTAATTAGAGTAAAATTATTATATAATGGACACGTTGGATTTTTCAATTTACAACAGAAGTTGCAAAGAAGTCTTTGGAATTAAGGGAAACTTATAACTTCTAGCGGAATCGCGCCAGGCTTTGACATTGCTCGGTCTAATAAAACCTTGGATTGTTACAGTATATTCAGACTATAATTTTTTTGGTGCAAGATCGGTTTAGTTTGCTTAGTATCTCTTGCCATTTAGTGGCATTGTTACGTTGAATTTTGTAAAATCAGCTATAAACCTGACCTAGTTCAACGGCTGAAATGCTGACAGGAACAGTCCAAAGTAGTGTGTTTCATTTCCATAACCCGACGCATTAACATTACATCTTTCAAAGCCATCAGCAGAATAGGCAAACATATCGCGAGTAATGAAAACACAGGGGCGGTATCCCGTGTGTCCAAAATTAGTATTATTTTGAACAGAATGTTCTGGTGACAATAACCAGTTTCAAATGGTAAGAATTACGGTGTTTCATTTTCGTCAATCGGTCGAATTCTGTATGCTTTTTGTGCCAATGTTGGTGAAGGAAACATTAGATGTGTAGAAAACCCGACAGCGGTAAATGGTTTTTCTCCAGTATGTGTCCTCATGTGCACCTTCAGATATCCACTCTGAATAAACATTTTATTACATACTTCACACTTGAATGGTTTTTCTCTAGTGTGTATCATCATATGCGTCTTGCGACTATTACTGCAAGTAAACACTTTATCAGTGTCTTAAGACTTAAATGGTTTTTCTCCTGTATGAATACTCATACACGTGTACCTTCAGATATCCGAAACATTGAGATCTCGTCCCAAAGTACCTGGTGAAGTCGCTCCATCGTGGTTTGAAGAAGTCGAGCCAGATTGTCTGTAGGGAGAGAGAGAGAGAGAGAGAGAGAGAGAGAGAGAGAGAGAGAGAGAGAGAGAGAGAGAGAGAGAGCTTTTGTACCCTGTAATTGTGCTCTTTTCTCCGAGAAGAATGAAAGACCACGGTATTGTATTTGAAATATATTGCAACGGGGCAATTTTTCAGAAACGTTTATTTGGGCTTTCTCTAGTTTTTAATCCTCAATAAGTCTTTAACATAGCTGAGGTGTTGATGCACATCAGTGAAGTTATTGGACGACCAGACGGAGCGAAGCCTTCATTTAATCTCCACTTACTTCAGTTATTCTGTTCCAGGTTCGTTACTATTAAATGAGAATTTGGTGATACAATTTAGATATTACTAAAAAACCTGAGGCAAAGATTAATTTGCAATGAAAAAAATGGGGTTCATTTAAAATAAATAGTTAAATAAACAGTTAAATGAAGGGTCTGTTTTTAATGATAGAGACAAAACTTATGAGGGAAATTAGAAAACTATAAAATAATCTTATATATGATGTGATAAATGGAGCCTCGCTGAATTGTTTTCCATCTTGGACACCATACAAATGATTGTATCGTCTCGTTTTGGGTAAATGTCAGGCAAACAATTCTGATATGACGCCACATAATGGCGACAGTACCAAACATAATCAACAACAGCAAGGAGTAATTCTTTGATGACAGGTAATAAATGATACGACATACACAGTATCTAAGTAAACGCTTGCTACAGAAAAAGAGGAGGGGTGTGTGGGTATGTCTGAATTGCAGCGTGAATAAGTCCTACATGAATAGAATCGTATATTAAATAAATACTTCAAGGAAATTATATATTAAATTTCCATCCAACATCACAATATTTTAGACTTGAGTATAGATGACTCAATGTACTATTGGTTTGCAGAACACTGATTATAAATGTACTTTACCATCAAGGATAGTCTTAATTATAGTCTGAATATACCTCCCCTTTTGTTTGTACCCCCATACCGCTTTAAGGAACGAAAAGCACAAAATGAGATAAAAGAGGCACAGCACTTAGCTCATTTATGGATTTATAATTTCAAACCTGATTATGCCTGGGGGAGCGGGGCTAACACCTTTATCGTCTGCGGGTTTCATTCCAAACAAAGTTTTCAGTCTAAAAGAAGACCATGCTTGCCAATCATTTCCTGTTCCTGGACAAGTCCATTTTCAGCGAAGGGGCGTATGCACAACCACACATGTATGTACATGGAAGGAAAATACTACGTCGTCTGCTTCGATATTTACAATGTCGAAGCAAGCAAGGGAAAAGAATCACAACTACAAATCTGCCTTCACGTCGATTTAATAACCGGCGTAATTGCTTTGTTCATATTTGCAAAAGGATATAACTCTAAGATCTCAGCATATGGTATTATATGGAATTATCCAGCAGTTACCGAAAAGGATGAGCTACGTCAGACTGTTGTCTGAGGAAGATATTCTCGCTCATTCTTTACGCAATATGGCGCCGAGTTAGTATGGAAAGTACGTTAAGCATGAAAAGCGTAGAGGATACCAGTGTTAGTACCACTGGGGTCAGAGTCAGGTTAGGAATTATAAATCAATGAATGAATTGGCTCTAAGTCCTGTGCACTTTTTATCGCATTAAAGATTTTCGTTATTGAAATCGGTAGAGGGGTAGAACAAACGGGGAGGTCTATTCATACTCTAGGTATATAACCGAATGATTCAAGAGGCGATCAAATACAGCGGTAACCAACATGAGGCGACATCTCCAAATTAGTATCTATGATATTTTGGGTGACTTCTCTAACCACCACGGAGCGACTTCTCCTGTAACCTGAAATGACTAGTCCAAGGGGTGAATTATTCATGGGGCGAGTTCTCCAAAGCGAGTTCTCTACCATTCAGACTAAACATTTTATTATACGTCTCAGTTACGTGTTTTTTCTCCAGTTGGTATCATTCTGTGCTTCTGTAGACTTGCGCATAGCTTAAACATATTTTTCACTAGTGTATGTTCACGTACTCATTCAGATTCTTTTTATTGTTACTATGAAGAAAAAAAACCCACTTCATTTGTCTACAATGTTCATCCTTGTATTTTTACAGCAATTTTTGCACCTTCAAAGGTATATTGTGTCAAAACAATTCACCAAATATGATCACATTTGAATGGTATCTTTTCAAGCTTTATCATCTTTAATACCATTCACACGCAATCTCATTAAAATCAGATCTCTACTGCCTTAGTGAAGATGTGACAGCTACCGCTTGGGGGTCATGTTCTGGTAAGCCTTGAATTAGTAAATGGAAACGTAGCTTTCAGAAATTTGAAAGTGGATCAAATCGATAGGCACACATTGATACTCTTCAGCCATACTACTCAGTCTCCCAAATGCTAAGATATAAGACTTGATCTGAATCGCTGGTAAAATTAGCGATTAAAGTAATAACATAGGTCACCAAAACTGAGTTATTCAATATACAGCTGGGCGTTACTTCAGATTTTTTCACCTATCCCAAAAAGAACATTAAAAAATCCGAAAGTAACTTTCGGCAATTTTTATTGTTATGATTCTTTCTGGAATGCTGATTATCATTACAAACAAAACGACATGATCAACAATTGGTTTGCAATAGATTTTCATGCAGATGTTTACACGATAGCCCTATAAAACGACATTTTTACATTAATCAGATTCAGCGCTTACCGACGTCACGTGAAATGGAAATATATGCACACTTCTACCCAAATACAATTTAATTTGTGGCGCTTTCTCTGTTCTCAGTCTTATTGGCGCTGTTTAAAAAAGACAACGAACAGTTAATTGTCACAGTCACGGAATCGCGTGTACAGGATGTCGCCAGTATCATAACTTCTGCATGTGCATTTGATTGATATTTGCGTGAAAGCTAATTATCATAACAATGCTCGCTCGCCGACAATCGTCTTACATATAGGAGCTGTTGTAAGTGTTTGCACAGTTGTCTGGCAGAGGACGTATTAATTGCAATTCCTGCACACGAAACACTGTCATTTTGGGAAAATTTTGGCTTATTTATGTTTCATTCATTTCAGACGGATTTGATTTGCAAATTACATACCTATGAGTACGGTGTTGAGTTTTTCGATAATTTAATTATTTAAAGGTCTCCTAAGATGCTTTCACGTTATTGAAAGTATCTTCTTTCTCAACGTTATCAAACAAAAGCAATCTACAGCCAGCCATGCATATTCACTGGTTACGGATAAGTAGTATCTACTGATACAGGGCACATTCAAGAGATGAAAGTTAAACTGCAAATTTCCGAACCTCAGCGTGTTGGGATTTGTTTTAATTTGGGTACATTTTTGATTTTCTTACGTTTTGACTTGGGTATGTCATGGCTTAGGTACATTTTGACTTGGATACGTTTTGACGTGGTGGGGGGCGGGGTTTGCTCTACAGATATCACGAACTTCTGAGAGTGACAGGTGTAAGGTGAAGTTGTTTGCCTTTGCAACATGCTTGATGGAGAGAATGTTGGCATATATCTATGTTACTTTCATGTGCTGTGGCTGAAATATCTTTAGATATTATGCTTGTGGAGATTGTACATGATCTAAGCACACAGCTAACCCAAATGAATGATCACATGTACTCGAAAAATCAGCCTGAATTAGTGTAAAGTACACTATCATTAGCAGTTGTTAAAACTGGGACACACAACTTTGTCAGACTAGACAATACCAGGCCCTGAAGTGAAATGAATGTGTTATGTATATTTAATTTGTATTAATTGTTCGATAGCTAAAATGTTCTCTGTGACTGTGGATTAAATATTCTGATTAATGGTAACATAAACACGTTTGCCTGAATTTGAGTTAAAAGATACAGTCTTGAATCTGACCTCAGAATCTTCTAGAATAGAAAATTCCATTAAGTGATAGGTTCCCCACTCCACCCCTCACCCCAAATTGTTAACTGCGACCAAGGTCAAGTAGAGGCGTATATAATATTGTTTATGTAAAATATTACTTGTTCCTGTCTTAACATCTTAAAGCAATATCAGTGTTATTGTTGTGTTCAGTCTTTCGTTTGGGTGGATTTATTTATTCAAATTATTATTCACAGGAATTACAGAGAGCTCAGTAACATTCCTGGACTGAAACATTAATTTGGAATTATAGTGAATTCAGACAATTTTGATCATATTATTGTGATACATCAAAAGACTGTTAGCACACCACCAGACTCCAGGTCACTGGCACATTGGTACGTTCGAGACTGCAGGCACATGATCACATTCAATATTTATTTGCAATACCAGTGGAATTCTGCTGGAACATTATACATTTGGACTTGTGATAAAACTTTTAAGACTATTTGTTAATTTATTTCACAATACTGGAAGTTCTTTTTAAATTTTCACGTTGTCTTCTAGGGAAATAAAATATTTGATGCATTTTACAAAACTCGTTCGTGTTTGTTCTTTCTGTTACCATACAGTAGTAACAGAAAGTAGAGGGCTTGTCCTAGAATAAGCATTTCTCTAAAATATTTCAGCAAAACCCTTATTTTTGATATTTAAATTCACATTGCTTCGGAATTTTCTACATCCCAGGTATTAATTCATATATATGAGAAATCTATTGTGAGACCAACAAGCTTTCACGATGGCATCTGATGTAGAAAGCTTTATTTTAAATCCCACCTAGGAAGGGTTAGTGTCCTGGAAAAAGATGAATTACTCAAGCAGACAATATCATCTTTCTGAGGCGAAGGCTTCTTTAACCAAGCAAGAAAACAAATATATTTTGGTCGAATATTTGGTACATAATAATTTTGGGGGGATAAATGTGCGTTGGGTATGATTTGTAAGTCTCTATCTGGCTCTGGCAAGAAAACAATAGAACTCAGATTAAAGCACCAGATGGAAATAGAGCTAAAGAAGCTTCAGCTTCAGAAAGAGAAGGAAGAGATACAAGTGCAGCTACAGAGTGAAGAAAGAGAATTGCAGTTGCAGAAAGAGGAGAGTAGTATAATGGGGTAGTATAGGGACAATGGGAAAATACATTACGGACCCCCCTCCCCTTCCGGGTCATATAGGGACACGATTTATAGGGACAAAAAAAATCATCCTGGGCTCATATAGGGACAATGGGAATTTTGTATAGCGACAAGAGGAATGGCACAGGTGGCATGACGTCACGGTACTGGACACTTGTAACAATGTTGCAAGTGGCTGACCTGAATACGTGCAGTTACTCTAGGGAGAGACAAATACGATAGAGAGACATATACATATATAACACACATATAACATATAGGCAAGAAAGAATAAATATCTTTTCGAGGCATAGGAAGTGGCCCTGAAAAGGGCCTTTGGGTTTTATGTTAACACCAGTTCGTTAACACTGAGGGCATCTCACTGATCTTCTTCTCTTTCTCAAACTTTGCCTAACTTCTGGACCGTAGATGAGAACTCGCTTCAGACAGCGTTGTCTCTCCACATAGATCCTTCGTTTCCAAAGGGCTGTATCAGTGATCTGGGTAATTGCCCATGAAGATCTGACATACATTGGATAGTCCGGGTTGAACAGCATCGACGATAGGAGGGTAGACGATTCTACGTTGGTCCACATCTTGTGATGAGAACAAGTGAAGGGAATGAAGTGAACCGCGTTTATTTATAGTGGAAGACCGGATCGAACCGGATTGAAATTGTTCACCAATGACAACACGCGTTACAAAATTCACTCACTTCGCGGAGTCTCTCTTCCAATCCGAAGAGAGCTACCTGTGACGTCACATTCCCTATATAGGTGCGCTAGTGTCTGTGCGCAGTGAATCGATGCGACATTGTTTTGTGAAACATGACTGAAACTAAGAAGACGATGAATTGGGGTGCACCGGCTTTGGAGACGAAAAGCAATGGCATAGCAGTGGCTACCAAAGTCAACACGAACCTACTTCCAGAAGGGGTCGATTTTAATTGGGATTTAGTAGATTTTCTCTCTTCGCAAGAATTTGTTCCAGTACCAGTACCTTCGCCACCTTCTCCTTCTTTACTACACGTCGAGGATTTTAAATAGAAACAGAAAGAAGAATTGGAGAAATTTTTGCAACAACAGAAAGAGGCAGAACAAGCATTTCTCCTTGAACAGCAACAGCGAGAAGAAGAGGCAAGAAGGAAACGACAGGAAGAGGAAGCAGTAGAGAAGAAACAAGGTTTAGGAGAGAAGGAGAACAGTGAACCTCAAACGGTAACGGTACTCTTGGACATTTTAAGAAGTCTGAAACAAATGTATCAGACTTCTTTATTACGACCCAACAGAAAAAGACCTTCCCGAGCCAAACAGTCCAACCCTTTTACTAAACCTGAGATACCACCCCTAGTGATTTCAACCAAATCATCGACAGGAGCAAGTCCACAAGTAGGCCTTGGCCGTGGCAAAGGCTTAAGGCAGTTAAAGCTGATTGCTTCTCGTTCTTGAGTTTGTTTGTTTTTATAAAAACAAACACCCAAAGGCCCTTTTCAGGGCCACTCACTTCTTTCGAAAAGAGACACTATTCATTTCGCCAAAATCAATTAAAACTCAAAATCCCTTTTATTTTTTTTAACCCTATGATGTACACGTTGTGAGCGCGTGCGTGCAGGTCCTTATCATTCTAAACAATCAAAACCAAGAGACACTTACGTTTTCTCAGTCTGGTCTATTCTGGTACAAATTTTTACAATCCAATATCACAACACAACACAAAACAACACTTTTTGAAAAAGTTCATAGACTTCTTCTGTGTCTTTTTTCATCACTCTCTCTGTTTTTAGAATTTCTTCACTTTCACAGGTTTTACCTCCTCTTCGTCCTGACTTTTTTCTCGTCTTCTTTTCTTTTCTGTCTTCTCTTTCTGAACGTGTCCGGGTTCTTCCTTTGCCGAGGGCTCCTCTTTTTCTTCTTGCTCCTCCTCCTCCTGCTCCTGTTGTTTCTTAGGACACTCTGAAGACCAATGTCCTTTCTCTTTACAATGGTAACAGGTATCTTGACTTTTGTCTCTTTTGACTCTGGTCTTGCTTTTTAGACGATCTGCACATTCTGTAGCCCAATGCCCTTTCTTCAGACAGATATAGCAAGTATCTTAACTTTTGTCTCAAAAGGAGGGGAGTAGTCCGTCGGCTTGTCTGAAGAAAACTTTCTTATTACACCTCGCAAAGCTCTAATCAGAAGTTCGATCTGTGTGGGTTCTTCCATCGTGCTTGTCGGCTTGAGAGCAAAATGAATACCGAGAGGGAAGGCAGTAACCCTTGATATATACACTGAGTCTGACATGGATATATAGGGGTCCGTGGCGTTTTAAATGTAGTCATTTGACGTTTTGCAGTCAACATGAAACGATCGCATCATTTCGTAAAGAAAGGAGAAGAAAGTAAGAGGCAGAAACGTGATTTATCGCCTCGAACAGAGCTGAAGTCTTGGCTCAAATTCATGCCAGCGATTTTGAAGATGAGATGAGTGAACCAGAATCCAGGCCCAGAGAGTCTACACCAAACCAAAGTCCATCACCGCCAGTAAACCCTGAAAAGTACTACCACATTCGAAAGACGGACAAACGCTACTCTAGAAAATTTAGAACCACAGCCTACACATACACGGTGAAGTTTAAAGATTTCAAGTCCGACGTACCACTGGAGAAAGCACAAGGGTTCATCACCAATGTGTGGAATTCTTTGTTAACCACACTGAAACAGAAATGTGAAGCCAAAGAAGACGATCGCTTGAGACTTTCCATTCATCACGACAGTTTGAAGTCACCCGTTTGGATCGAGTTTAGCAGCCCGGCAGAATTGACACCTTCCAAAGTCATAGACAAGATTCAACACGTGCAACAATCCAACGGCAAGTTTCACATCACCGACGGAAACGCGACACTGTTCATGACCCACGTGTCTCTTCCCCAAGGGACAGGACATGGCAAAAAGGTGTTCTTGGTAGAAAATCTTCGCATCATCAAGCGTAGCCTCGTTCAAATTAACAACCCTCAAGACAAGATGTGTTTAGCCCGTGCCATCGTGGTGGGACGAACGTATGCCGACAAGAACGACACGACAGAATGGAAAAGAGCCTGGCAAACTGTTGAAAAATCTAGCCGAGCCAAACAACAAAGAGAAGCAGAACTCCTGTTACAGCAAGCGCGGATATCCAAAGACACACCCTGCGGCATTCCTGAAATGCAAAAATTGCAAGGCGTCTTGGCTCCACGCTACACCTTGAAAGTGCACCCTAAAGAAGTGCGCGGACCTCTGTTGTTTCGAGGCAAAAATTTCAAAGACGGAAAATACATTCACGTCTATCATCACGATGAACATTTCGATGCCATTACCAGTATCACTGCATTTCTGGAATACAGTTATTACTGTGAGAAATGTGACTATGGCTATAACAATCGAGAGCAACACAAGCATTGTGGATCAAAATGTGAGGGATATTTAGCCTCTAAGCCCTGTCTGGACCAAGGACAAGAACGAGTGCATTGCCCAGCTTGTCAACGCACGTTTGTCAGCCCTTTCTGTTGCCAACAACATCTAAAGACACAAGGTTCACAGCAGAAAAGTGCTTGTCAGTTCCTGAGATTGTGCCCTACTTATGGACAAGGCATACGTACCCTACTTATGGACAAGGCATACGTACCAATAATGCCAAGGCGCACTTATGTTCAGGAAAAAAGCGATGTCACATTTGTCGCCAAGTCGTGGACTTGGAACACCAATGCTACATTCAAAAATACCAATCCAAACATGAAGAAGAAGATAATGACCAGAAGAAAGGCCATTTCATCTTTTCCGATTTCGAATGCATGCAAGAGACTGCCATTCACATTCCAAATTTCTGCATGGCTCATCGAGCGTGTAAGAAGTGCATCCAAGAGCCTATCTTTACTCATTGCCCTCACTGTAGCAAGATTCCTGGAGGACGTGAAAAAATCTTTCGGGGACCGAACACACTGACCGATTTTGCCCAATGGATGTTAGACCCTATCGACGAGACGTAGAGCCAAGAAGACATCGAACGTTACGGAGATTGTCATCGCTATGCCACGGTGATGGCTCACAATTTCTCGGGATACGATGGCAATTTCTCCTTAGATGCTATACGGAACAAAGTACCGAACGTCCTAAAGTTACTTTGAACGGAGCCAAAATCATTTCCATGCAAGTGGGTCAAGTGCAGTTTAAAGATTCGACGAGTTACTTACCAATGCCTTTGAGTCGCATGCCTAAAACGTTTGGAATGACAGAACTGACCAAAGGCTATTTTCCACACTTTTTCAATACCAAAGCCAATCAACACGCCGTTCTGCCCTATTTGCCTGAGGCTCACTACTACGACCCGACAACATGCGTACCGAACAAAGAGAAGCTTTCTACGCATGGTGCCAGACTCATGCCTCGGACCCTTTTCCACGTTCAGGAAGAAATGTTAAAATATTGTCGTTCCGACGTGGACATTTTACGGCGTTGCTGTGGAAAAATTTGAGAACTGTTCACGGAGCAAGGAGGGATCGATCCTTTGAAAGAAGCTTGCACCATTGCCAAAGCGTGTTCCTTAGTGTATCTCCAACGATTCAAGCCCTCAAACGACCAATTTTGTCAAACGTCAATACTCGGTCAAAGAACTACGCTGGCTACATTACTTGTGCGACAAGGAAGACAAATGGATCCAACATGCTCGCAACGGAGGAGGCAAAAAGACCATTGGCAGGTATTCGGTAGATGGCTGGGACTTAGAAAACCCCCAGATCGTGTACGAGTTTAATGGGTGCTTATTTCACGGATGTCCCATCTGTTACCATCAACGTAACACGACAAATCACTTTTTACAACGGACCATGGAAGACTTGTACCAGGCCACTTGTCAGCGACGCTTCAAGTTAGAAGAGAAAGGATACCAAGTGGAAGAAATGTGGGAACACGAGTACGATCAGCGATTGAAAACCGATCCCGAGTTTAAGCGCATCGTGGAAAGTTACAAGCTGGTGGACCCACTGAACCCACGGGACAGTTTGTACGGAGGACGGACGAATGCCACCTGTTTGCTGTACCAAGCCGACGAAGAGAAAGGAGAGGAAATCAAATACTTGGACGTGTGTTCTCTGTATCCATACGTGTGCAAATATTGTCACTTTCCCTCAGGGCCCCCGCAATTGCTGACGAAACACATTTACCTGGTCAACATTCGTCAATACGAAGAATTGATCAAGTGCAAAGTCTTGCCTCCCACGTCCTTGTACCATCCCGTTTTACCTCACCATTGCCAAGGAAAACTGATGTTTCCCTTGTGCCGTACTTGTGCCGAAACGTGCAACCAAGACCAACCTTGTCAGCACACTCAGGAAGAACGCGCCTTGACGGGAAAGTGGGTCAGCGTGGAATTGTTCAAAGCTGTGGACTTGGGATACCAACTGTTGGAAGTGTACGAAATTTACCACTTTCCCAAGACAGAAAAATACTTCAAGGGCGACGATTCTCAAAAAGGCATTTTCGCAGACTACGTGAATGTCTTTTGAAACTGAAACAAGAAGCCAGCGGCTATCCTTCCTGGTGCGACACTCCCGAAGAACAAAAGAAATTCAAAGAGAAATACTGGGAGCAGGAAGGCATCACTTTAGACCACATCGAGAAAAACGAAGGAAGGCGATCGTTTGCCAAAGTGATGTTAATTGCTTGTGGTGTAGAATGGCACAACGACCGTATTTACCCAAGACGGAGTATTTGACAGAACCTTCTTGCTACTTCCAGATGATTCACGACAAAACTAAATACATGAAACACGTGGACGTCGTTCGTGAGGACTTGATCTTTGTCAATTACGAAGAAGAACTGGGCTTTGAAGAAGCCGACGAATTTGGAAATGTCATCATTGCGGCTTACGTGACAGCCTTGCTCGCTTAAAACTGTACGAAGCTTTAGAACTGTTAGGAGATCGTGTGTTGGATTTTGACACGGACAGTTGCATTTACATCGATCGTCTGGGTCAACCTCACCCTAACGTCGAAGGAGACCGTTTAGGAGCCTGGACGGACGAGCATCCCGACGACAAGATTCTAAGTTTTGCAAGTGGCGGTCCCAAAATTTACGGCTACGAATACCGTGACCCACAAGGAGAAGTGCACTCCGAGTGAAAAGTGAAAGGATTGACTCTCAATTATCGCACCAGTCGACTGGTGAACTTTGACGTCTTGAAAGAAGCCTTGCAGTCTGGACAGGATGGAAATTTGAAAATGACCACCCACGAACCGCACAATATTGTACGTTTACCCACACACCAAATCGTCAGCCGACCCTTGGAAAAAGTCTATCAAATCGTGTACCAGAAGCGAGTACGGCTTCCCAATCACTTCACTTTACCATATGGACACGCTGATATTGGCCAGCATATAAAAAGGGACAACATTCAAGACCGATAGTTTATTGTCACTACCATTGCCAAGCGAGAAAGATGAATCCTTTCAAACAGCAAATATCAAGGAAGAGCAAACTCGAGTGCAATGCTATGCCTTGCGATGGCAGGGATACCGTACGCTATGACCTCAGTGATTCAGTACCACATCATGGGAACATTGCTATAACTACTACTACCATACCTACCATGGAAGTGATGTTGTACGTGTCAAACCTGATGGATGCGAAAGCGATGCCACTCGTTCTCGTACACCTTTTCACTTTACTGGTTTTCATGGTGGATGTCATCATTATGAAACCATGCGGCTACCACCCTACGGATGTCACGTAAAACTGAGCAGACTGCTACATATTTCACCGTACCTTCATCAAAATGAACCTGAGAAAGATGAATATTCGTTTCCTGTGCGTTTGCCTGAATACTGCGCCTCTGAAAGTCGATTTCAAACCTTCCGAGGAAAATGGCCAAAATATCTGGGAGGACCTACCCCCGAGGAATTAGCTAGTGCTGGATTTATCTACTTGGGCGAAGGGGATGAAGTCAAGTGCTTTAGTTGCGGTGTGTCACTTCACGAGTGGGAACAGAAAGATTCCGCTTACCTGGAACATGCTCGACAGTCTCAAGATTGTCACTACCTACCTTTAGTTGGACCTTGTCATTGAAGTGGGCATACCATGTCGTTTAAGAAACCAGCTCCTTGGCTAGGAGTCAAGCATTGGACAACACCTAGACAAGTATTTAAACCCCATTTAGAAAATAATATTCAAAAGATTACCAAACGAATTGCAAGAGAAGATCTACAAGGACATTTGGCAGGGACTTGCCAGTGCCAAATCTCAATTAGTAACTGTAGAACTTTTGTGTCGAGATATTCACAAGAGGAAATTTACAAAAGTCAACAAACAAGTTCGATTTCTCTGGTTCATTCTAATATTCCGCTTTAGACCATTTACATTTGAAGATTTTATTGACATTCTTGACCGTTTCCTGGAATGGCAGTGGTCAGAAATTACTCCCTACGTCCTTTACTTTCGCTCTAGGAGAAGTGATTGCCTGACATAGCCATGGATACTTTACAAGAGAACATTCGTGGTTTGTCTGTGGAGTCGAGAGAACGCATTTACCGCGAATTGGTCAAAATACAAGTGAAACGCAAACTCAGAATCATTTCTCCATTTTTAAACTATGCTCTTTTCCAAAGCAAGCGAAGACTGATTATGGGAGGACACTACTTGAATCACAAATATAAACGAGGCTATTGGCCACGACCCAGTGATTCCTGATTCTTATTACCTTACACCTATGATGATATAAAATCAGACTACCATGCCACGACCTTTATCATTCGTGATACAACAGATTCCGTGGAAGGAAATCAATGACACTATTCTATCGGTGGAGGATTACCAACACCTATTATGAAAACTGTGTCCATTGAATTGGGGTCGACGTGTAGTGTGTGTCTTAGTGACTTGCTTTCTGGGATTTCACTTAGCAGTTGATCCTTTGTGGACTCTTTACGAACAGTACCTACCATTCCAAAAAGCATGATAGTGGTCCCTTTAAATGTACACGAGAGACTCATTCTGCTCAAAGCTTTGCGCTTTCATCTCGATACTTCTCTACCTCTGCGGGAAAAAAAGATTCTCAACTTTTAGGTACTGAAGATGTGTACGACGATGTGTGTGTAGCTTGTGACTTACACCCTCACTGGAAAGATGTACGTGACTGGAAAAGTTGGGATTTTCTTAGCTTGGGCTAAAGAAGTGGCACACTATGCAAAAGATTTGTAATCCTAAATTCAGACGTTCAGTAAAAGGAGTAACTTTTAAACCTGTGTTAGTGACAGTACCAGAAGAAGAAGAAGAACCAATCCCTTCCGGACAGGACAGGACCGTCATTAACATCCCCGAAAGGCCAATCCGGGAGGACCCATATGTGACTGTACCAACGAGTGTAGAGACTTAAAGAACAGTACACACTGTCCCTAGGACACCACCTCTTGATCACCACAAACGTTGTACAGAGACTTGTTTACATTCCACTTTGATCGTTTTGATGTGTCTTTTATTCATGTACTTAGCCATTTGGCTTTTATGTACTTTTGTCTTTCGTGTTGTTCACATTTAAAGATGGCAATAAACGTGTCCTGAAAAAGTATTAAACTCTAGTCTTGTCTGTCTTCGCATCAAAACTGATATTTTCCTTGCACTACTACTATTATGGCTACCTCTACTGTCTCTGCTCCCTCTTGCTCCACTTTCAAAGTGATCGACGAACACTTAGATTGTGCTAGTTGGGAGGCCTTGTATCTTTGTCATCTCTTTAACATGCTCATTGCTGGACCGAGCGGTTCAGGCAAAACTGAATTTGTCAAACGTTTGATCGAACATAAACATCATTTGATCGATCGTCCCCCTCAACGCATCGTGTGGTGTTACAAAGAGTGGCAATCGGCGTACAGCCTTCTGCGAGAAAGTCAAGGCGATTCCATCGTGTTTGTGGAAGGTATTCCTGGCGAAGACGACGGGATCGTGTCTGACCCTAGTCAAACTCATTTGGTTATTTTTGATGACATGTTAGGAGAAGACGAAGAAGAAATTAAACTCTTGTTTACGAGGAAAGGGCATCATCGTAATGCCAGTGTCATTTACATCACTCAAAATTTGTTTCAACAAAGTAAAGCCCATCGCACCATCAGTCTCAATGCTCATTACATGGTCTTGTTTAAAAGCCCTAGAGATAAATCGCAAGTGCAAGTGTTAGCCACAGTTAGGAACGCCTTGGCTTACTCATGCGTACGACGATGCCACTCAAATCCCACACGCCTATTTACTAGTGGATTTAAAACCCACAACTCCCGATTAATTGCGATTTCGTACCCATCTGTTTCACCACTGGTGCCAGGACGGAGGGCCTGTCGTGTACAGGTCCCCGTCGTCGACTTAACCACAAGCACATCCACCAAAAAAAAGTTCTATAAAAACCTCGGTCAGTTTGGCTCTGTCTCACACATCTTCAACATGACGTCCCTTCAGTCTCATCTTCCCATCAAATTGATGCGTGCCTTGTACGGCATCAGTCGCGAAAAAAATCCACTAATACGTGCTCGTGTCTTTGAATCCAGTCTCAACGAAGTCTTACGATGGTTTACGGTGAAAGCAAGTCAATTACTGCAAGGAGTCATTTAGATTCCACATTAAACCAAACGTTGTTTTTTTTTTTTTGTTGACAGAAACAAAGTTGCCTTGACGCAACTGGCCGATCCTCGCATGGACACTTAAACCAAAAAGCAAATCATTTTGAAACCTGGAGGTAGCAGTTCTCTAGGAGGTGTCATCATTCGCTCCCTCTTAAAATGGGATCCCAATGCTCCCAAAGTTGCTTCCAAGAAGAAAGCCACTCTCCGACGTACCCAGAAGAAAAAGAAAAAGAGCAACGGTGTCAAGACGAGGTCACAGCCACAGAAAAAGAAAAAGACTAGTTCACAGAAAACAGCTTCTATCCGCAAGAGAGGCACTGACACCAGGACACAACCTTACATTCGCAAGCCAGTGGTGACACCCTCTTCCTCTTTAGCGGCAGTGGCCGCTGCTCACAAAGTACCTGCCCCCAAAATCAAAGTCCAAGAAAGATCGGGCGTATTACAGAGTTGACTGGATTTGTCCAAGCAAGAACTGTCCCGATTTAGTCCGTTTGTAACTCCTCCACGACGTGTGTTGCCTGTCATCAAGTTGATACGACGTAAAGACAGTCAGTGGAGACGCATTCCAGTATAAAAAAGACCCGAGACAAACAATACGGATCATTGTTTTTGTGCTGCTGAACGCCCAAAGATGTCCCCTCCAAGAAGTGCACACGTTAACATCGTGTTCCTTCTTCTGTCCAAAAAGGAAAAGGAAAACGAAAAAGACAGTCACGTTATCGTAAACAGCGCTTAACCAAGAATCGACGCCACCCTCAGAAAAGACACACTCGTCCAAAGAAAAGGAGAAGCCACCAAAAGAGAGGTTTCTTTGCCCTTTCTTTCAAACGGATAAGTTAGCCAATGATTTTGCCACAAGGTTAAAGGACAGGCTCCCAAAAAAAAAAAAATAAAAAAAAAATAAAAAATAAGATGAAAGGACGCATGTCCAGCCATGGATGTCAGTGTATTTTTGTGCACCAAAAGATGTTCCCTTATCGGCGTTCTATTGTCCAGAAAGGAAAAAGAAAAAGATGCGAAAAAACGCTTAGCCAAACATCGACCTCACCTCCAGAAAAGACACACTCGTCCAAAGAAAAGGAGTAGCCACCAAAGAGGAGGATTCTTTGGCTATTTTGGAAAACACATCGTCACCTTTATGACGAAGCGATAGTGCAAAAAAGGATAAAACCCTGTGTGCCAAGTCATCGACGTTAGTGTATTTTTTTGTGTGTGCCCCGGAATCAACCAATCAACCAACAAACAAAGATGTCACCCCGCAAAAGACATCCTTCTTCTATCCCCAAAGGAGAGAAAAGAAAAGGACTGCCTCCTCGTTTAGTCAAACATTGGGACATCTTGTCTGTCCTGTCCAAAGCTCCTCCACCCATGCGAAAAAGACTCATTCAAACCGCCTCCAAAGATGTCATCGATACGGTGAGCGAATTTTGTCTAAACAGCAGAAAAAATGCTTAGCCAAACATTGACACGTTCTTCGCCAAATGGTCCAAAATAAAATACCCATTCGTCAAAAGAAAAAAGATGTTGGTGCAACGCGGAGGATTTTTATCCATGTTAGGACTTGTTACCGATGTAGAGAAACCTATATTGAGTGCGATGGGACATTTTATACCCGCCCTAATTCCAAGAAGATAAAAGGAGGACTCTGGAGTCAAACGATCTCAGATGTGACCCTTGAAATCTGATGGAAGGACGAAAACTGGCTTTAGTCCCTTACAAACGATGAATGGAATACCATCGTTGGCAAGAACAACGGATCCTGCATTTACCTCCCAATCCTCATTTGACCGAGATGTCTCAGTTACAACAAGAATTGCAATCGTTGCAAACAGCTCTACCCACTCTGAAAGATTTTAAGGTCTTGATGAAAAGTTCACCACCACCATTACCACCTCCAGCGGTCAAGACAGAGGCAGCCTCACGTATGCCTGAGGAAGAAGAGGCAAGAGAAGTCTTTCAAATACCGTCAGAAGCTCCCATCCCTAGTAAGATTGCAGCTTCCTTGTTGACCCATTCCCCTACACCGCAACGACAGGAACTTAAAGCTTGGGTTAAAAAGATGATGTCCACTCCTCCTTCGACAGAAGTGAAAAAAAAAGAAGGGAAAGCAGAAGTGAAAAAAGAAAACAAGACCAAAGCCATCCCATTACCACCACCACCACCACCAAAACTACCTTCGACTTCTACTCCTGTGGCACATCGGACACGTAAAGCCGTTTTTAAACCACTTCAGAGTACCATCAGCAAAGAGTGGATCACTTATTAAAACATGGAGAAGGTGTTAGCCAGCATTTACTACGATCCAGCCCATCCTGCAGGTTACGGAGGGGTTCAGAAATTGTATCGTGCTGCCAAAACTCGACTGAAAAGTATCCGTTTACCTCATGTGCAACGATGGTTACAAGAACAAACCACGTACACCTTACACAAACCCATTCGACGAAAATTTTACAGAAGTCGCACCCGAGTGAAGGGTATCGATCATCAATTGCAAGCTGATTTAGCCGATGTCTCTCATTTGGCCACCTACAATCGTGGCTACAAATATTTGTTTTGTGTCATCGACGTCTTTTCCAAATTTTCTTGGGTCGTGCCATTGACTTCCAAATCGAGTAGTGAGTTAGTGCGAGCCCTCAAACTGGTGTTGAAACAAAGTGGTCGTCACCCTCTTCGATGGCAAACCGACAAAGACACCGAGTTTCTGAACCAAGCTTTCCAAAAAGAATTGAAGAAACGTGACATTCATTTTTTCACCACCGAGAATCCAGAAACCAAAGCCAGCATCGTGGAACGTTTTCAACGCACCTTGAAAGAACGCATGTGGAAATATTTTACTCATCAACACACTCTCAAGTACATCGACGTCTTACCGCACCTCGTCCAAGCGTAAAACCAATCTTACCATCGAAGCATCGGACGTACCCCCCAAGAAGTGACTCCCGACAACGAAGTGACCGTCTTCGAGTGTCTGTTTGATACGTCCCCGACAGTGACTGTCCCCAAGAAAGCTGAAGTATTGTCAGCAGGAGACTGGGTGCGCATTGGCAAAACCAAACGCACTTTCGACAAAGCTTACTTACCCAATTGGACCACCGAATTGTTTCGTGTCACTGAACGAGTGCGTGGCCGTCATCCTCCCGTCTATAAATTAGAAGACATGAACGGAGAAGTGTTAAAAGGAACGTTTTACTTGTCCGAGTTACAACGTGTGACCAAAAAAGAACACGAAGTGTACGAGATCGAAAGCATACTCGATCGAAGAACCCGAAAAGTAGGAACAAAACGTGGCAAAAAAAGTCAAAGTACGTTGGAAAGGATATCTTCCCAGTTTTGACTCTTGGATCGACGCTTCGCAAATCATCGACTATAAAAAGAAGTGACCATCATGCCCTTCAACACAGCCTCAGCTACTGCAGTGACCACTCCTTCGCCCAGTTCTTCTGTGCAAGATCTACAAAAGCAACCCTTGTGGGTGTGGTGTAGAGAATGTGTGCCTAAAACGCAAATCGTCTTTTTCTGCCAATTGCCAGTTTGAGTTTGCAACAAGGAGACAAACAATTGTGGACTATTTTACTCAGCAGTTGCATCGGTTACCTTCTTCCCAATCCGTTCCTGAAATATTCCTCGAACGGTAACAACAACGGGAGCCTTGCGTCCAACGTTAGTCACGCTTCCAACAGTCACCAATCCAATCACAACAATCCTCTTTTAGACACTCCTCTGACTTCCAGTGAGCTCTCGGACACTAGAACTCTGGAATTATGAATAACCAATTTTACTTAAAGTTACCCAGTGACAGTTCCATGGAGGTGTTTCCCAATAACACTTTGTGCTGTTACACGGCCAAATTACCTCAGGCAATCCAATTGGATCACGAAGCCCATTGGGAAGTGGCTTTGGTGGAAGTGATTCACCCTACACAAATGAGAAACATCATCGAAAATCAAAACACTTTTACGGTAGACGTTCATGACGAGCAATTGCAACAAGCCTTGGATGAACGGAGCAGTGTAGCTGACTCTATGAAATCATAAGACCCCAAAACTAAACGAACCACTTATCGGTTGAAAATTCTCTCAGGCTATTATTTTAGTGGTCAACATTTGGTGAACGCCATTGCTGACAGGTTCAATAACGTGTTTGGTAAAGCCTTGGCGAGAACCAGAAAAAGTGTCACGATCGAGTACCACAAAATAGTTCGCCGCCTAATCATAAAATGTTCAGAGGACAAAGTATTGGCCATTACATTTAGTCCTGAATTCTATGACATTTTGGGTGGAGACTCTAAGTTGATCAAGGTGAAAACTGAAATACCAGCCATTACTAGTAACTCGGATTGTGAGAAATATTTTCGATTCCCTGTAGAAATGAACTAAGGACTGAATCTGATTTTTGTATACTCCGATGTGGCGGAGTACAACGTGGTGGGACATACCTCCGTACCGTTACTGTGTGTCATTTCTTTCAAAGTGGATTTTGCCACAAACGCTGACGAGGAAGGTGGAAACACCTATCACGTTCTCCGCACATTTGTACATCCTCACTATTTGCCCGTCAGTAAGTCATATTTCGGCACTGTCAACATTACTATAAAAGGAGATCTAGGACAAAATATTCCATTTACCAAAGAGAAAGTCACAGTGAAACTCCATTTTCGAAAACGATTACTCTAACTCCTTGTCAGTCATGAATCCTATGTACCAAGGAGTCGTTCGACAACGAGGACATGGTTTAGGAGATATTCTAAAATCAGCCTTTCGTACAGTGGTTCCCGTTTTGAAACCAATGGTGACATGGGGATTGCACGCCTTGAAAGATGCATCATTCACGCACGGCAAAGAATTTCTCCAAAATGTCATCATTGACAAACAA
>JAECUM010007372.1:0-92453 GCA_016617855.1 Megalonaias nervosa | reverse complement strand
AACAGGGGTCAGTGTTACAAGTGAGTATTCTCAACCTGTAACTACATGACTGAGGGGTCAATTAAAAAATAACCTATGAATATTTGACTTGATTACTGTAATTTGAGTTTGTAAAAACCAGCAAACAATAAATCGTCTGTTCTAGTGGCAGTTTATTTCATATTTGTTTTACCTTTTACTAATTACCAAAATGTACTCTAGGACCTGTTAGTACTTAAGAGTTAATTACCAATTATAGCTAGTTTGCTGTGCTCATAAACCTTAACATGTACTATCATGTGAGTACACATGCAGTATTTCATATAATAGCTAAGTATATTGTAGACATTTTATGTATCTTTCATAATGCTGCATGAACCATATGTTGCAATGAGGAAATCATGAACTCAAAAACTGTCATGAATCAAATGGTATCATGATTCTAATGCAAACATGCAAAGGTCTCTGGTCTACAACAAACAATGAATGTTTTGATTTGAATTTTGGGGTTTAATACCATTTTTATAGCACATGATAGGCCATACATGACAGCCCAAAATGACCCAAGGAAGATCCACCGACCCTTGGGAAGCTAATAGCAAGCTTTCTCATATACATATGTCGAGCTAAGACTCAAATCAATCAGATAGGTGAGATGTGAATGATATGTAAAGCTGAGTACCTATGACCACTCGTCAATCTGGTGCCCCTGCATAAAATGAATCACAGAAATTTGTTGATATACATGTCTAATCTTTAATGACAATATAACAAAGTCAGCATATGACATATAACAATACTACAGCCATGATTCTTGCTTTGTATTGGTCCAGGAACAAATTATATTCACTGTGAGAATTCTTATATCCACAGTACAATAATCATATCTAGCTTCATATTAATCATGGCTACACTTTACAAGTCCAAATGCCCACAACGTAGACCCTAATCTTCTATTGCATAATGTGCTGGCAGATTAGGGTTTATGTTCTTTGTTCTACTCCTTACTCCTAATAAGCTGCATAGATCCAGATCTGCTGCACATTGTGCGACTGCCGATTTGGGTCTGTGTCATTTGCAGTTGGACCTGATTTATCAGTGAGTACATTCAACACTATTTCATACATGTTTGAAGCTCATGGAAGACAAATGAAATCTACAAAAGCAAAGTTAACACAATGACTCGAGTCATTTGTGTATTTAAACAGGCAACAGATTGATTAACAAGAAACCAACATAATGAATTGCAGATGATTCATGCGAACATTATCAGCAGCAGAGAGGCTAAACCCTACAAAGGTTAGGAGGGTCTGTTCGCAAAAATAAAGGTTCCTATAAAAGCTGAAAATAAAGTTAACAACGTCAAATCAAAACCTCTAACCGAACATAATTCATACGACGGGAAACAGACCGCAATAACGAAATCGTGTGGGTTAGCTCGTTTTTGTTACTCCATCGTTGACGTATTTTTTTTTCTTCAAATTTTAGGTGGGTTTTTTTTTTTTTTTGCCTGCCGCACACTCATTTTTGTTATTCAGCCTCTCTGCTGCTGTAATTAAATAACTATTATATCAATAATGATCGGTGAAGCTCACTCAGCTAGAATAGCTCGAGATCGAGTAGAGGCAATCAAAAAGTATCCACCCGTGAAAGATTCTGTCAAACAAAAATTACAAGCGCGTCAGGAGTCTCAGGTGGAATTTGCAGAATCCTCAGAAGAATTGTTTAAACCGGTTACAAAGACTACTAAAGGTCTTCTACCTGCGTTAGAAAGAACCGCAGCAGCAACTGAAAAAACTGCAGAGCAAACTAAAAAGACAAAAAAAAAACTTTTTACAAGAACTTCCGAAGAAAATAGCTACTGCGATGCCAACCCCGGAAATACCTGAGGATGTAGACCAAGGCGAGGGTAATAAACTAGAACCAGAACAAGCACGAGCCAAGGTTAATCGGGTTGATACATTTACCGAAGATGTTATTAATAATATCAGACAGGTCAAATATATAAAACAATTAGGGGCGAGTGCTGTGAAAAGTTATGATAATCGAGTACAATATTTAAAACCTGAATATGCTGATGATCCTGTGGGTCGTGAAATTTGGTACAAATGGAAATTTCGCATATACTACAACGTTGATCAAGCTCGAAACAGCGATCCAAAATATATTGAATATATTCATGCAGTGGATGAATATATTTCATTGATACAACTACCACCAGAGCAACGACAACAAATATTACAACAACAAACAAAGAACAAGAAATAAAACAGCTGCAGCTAAAAATACACCAACAACCACAACCACAACAAAACAAGAGCAGCCAGTCCGGCATTAAGTGAGAAGGAAGAATGGCAAGACGCTCCCGGTTCAACTGGAAGTTGAATAGGTACCAGGGGAAGTGGTCTTATTACTTGTCCGGATAACATTCTTGCTGATGTTGATGGACTAGAAATTTTAATCGGTGCAAAACGAGCTGGTAATAACTCCCCGGAAATCATCAACGAGATAACATCGATTTGTCAGCGATTATTTACCGGCGGTATCATGGACATTAATGTTTACCGGGAACTCATCGATGAAGTTACCTACAATTACTACAGTGATTAAACAGTTGCATATAACAACTGAATAAGATGATTATACATAATACTCACCCTGGACCAACCATGGTCAGGGTGATAAATTCGCGATTACCTACATATAAAGCGTACTACGGAGATGGACTTGGTGATGTTGTTCAGGGTCTATTCAGAAGGATAGCCCCAAAAGCAATACCTGTTGCAAAACAACTAGGCATGAAAGCTATTGATGTTATTCGTGAAAAAGGAATTAGTACTGTTGGAGATGTTGCCGGTAAAGCATTCTCGGCAATCAAGGATAGACTAGCACGATTAGTACGCAGACGGCAAGTGGTCCGACCTCAGCCAGTAAAATTACCCAGCACAGAAGTTATGCCTGCAAATGTTGGTAAAATAATAAATCAATCTGCGAATCAAAAACTAGCGGAGTTGGCTGGTGTACCCCTATCAGAAAAAGAAAAAAATATAACCGCTAGTCTGATACAGGAAGTGGCCTTCGTGTTAGACGATAACAAATATAATAAAGATGTTCAAACGTGTATCTGATCCCGCATTCGACATGGATGCGCCAGTTCTCAAGGATGAATCTGTACGCGATTATCAATATTATTCTTATCACACATGACAGCCAAATCAGCGTGGGCGAATTGAGCTACAAGCTCAGAATACAAGTAGATATTTCTTACCCGCTGAAGCATTTATTGAAGTAGAAGGTGAATTTCTGAAAACAGATAATACTGAATATGATGCTGATATTAGTGTTGGTTTTGTTAATAATGGTATTGTGGCGTTTTTTGACAGCGCTACGTACATGATTGACGGAAAAAATATTGAATCAATTCAGAAAGACGTCGACGTTGCAACGACGATACTTGGCCTTGCAAGATACAGCGACGATTATTCAAGATCAGCTGGTCCATCAATGATGTTTGCCAAGGACACTTCTGATCAAGCTGAATACAGACAATATGAAATAGGACAGCCAAGAAACCAAGCCAGAAATGCCGTCGTGGATGTGCAAAATATGATTATTAATGTCGCTGCAGATTTTAATTTAGGATTTAGAACACGTCGGGCAATGTTGAAAGATGGAAATAGATGAATTTCATGTGCAATTCTACTATCACATATTTTTGGATTTTGCAGAAATGTCAGAAAGGTTGTTTTTGGAGCTAAACATACAGTTGCACTCGTACAAAAGGCTACAGATGATGATGCAATATGGCGACCTGCTGATGATGCTGGTAAAGTAATAATAACAAAACTTTCATTGTGGATGCCAACAATGACTCCAACAATACCTGAAGAAGAACGTCTACTCTCTTTTATGAGTCAAGGTGGTAAATCAATGTTATCATGGCTGACGATGACCACAGATAGTGTTCAAAGTACAATCAATGGTTTATTCACATAGCAAATAGCATTACAGCAAGGTGTCTTTGCACCGCGACATATATTTGTTGCTTTCCAAAATGCTGAACGAGTAAATTCACAAGCACATAGTATAATGATATTTGACAAACTCGGTGTTTCTGAGGTTTCACTGAGGATAAATGGACATCAAGAACCAGCTGAGGATATATTATCAAATTTTGATCAAAATCATGTAGCACGTGCATATCATCTTTTAATGTCATTTATGAGACGTGATCAAAATGTTCATTCTGGTTTACAAATGTCACAGCTAGATTTTACAACGCTGTATCCAAATATATTACTTTTCGCTGGAACACTTGGATTTATTTAGGCAATCTGTGGTTGACATACACTTTCGAGCTCGTGTGACAAGAGGAGCTATTGCTAATTATATTATCCGATAAAACGATGCTACTTGAAGGTGTTGGTGGTCGCATGAGAGTCATTGATGCTCCAATAGAAAACATGTAATTAAATAGCTCATGATATTATAATGTCATATCATCACGTTAATGTTACTCTGGCTCCTGGTCAGATTAAAAAGCTACAATCAGTAACAAAAAAGAATTCGGGAATGAAAATACTACTGAAACGAGGACAGATCTCAGGTGGTCCAAATAAACTATCACTGACTGAACGTCAACTCAGGCATTTTAATGACGACAAACGATCATCAGGACACAGTGACTGAGCAATATCAGATCAGGAATTCGCAGAAATGATTAAGGTTTATTATGACACCGATAAAGTCAATTTACTTCCTGATTTAAAATCAACAAGTAAATAATAATAATGACTACGCCACAAGAACTCCTCCAACAAATCGTCGCTAATACAACACCGTCAACCACGACAATGATATCAACGAGTTCAACTAATCCTGAATTCGATATTGTTTCTCCAACGGCGATTCCAGCGAAAGAAATCGCATTAGCACAATTGCGAGTATATCACAGTTGGCCAAATATTAGATCAAAATCATTCGGTGGGTTACCCACAAATAACTCATTAGTTTTTTCTTATAAAAATAAATCTGATGGAACTCCAGATTGGCAAGTTGTAGGTATTCCTACGGGCAGTTATCAAATAGAACAGATCAATGATGAGTTCCAGCGCAAAATTAAATCTATCACAGGAAAAGAATCTAAAATTGTTATTACTGTTCATGAACCAACATTATCGTCCGCGATAGAAATATCAACACCTAACTACAATGTAGATATATATCAATCATCGATCAGAACTGTATTAGGATGGTCAGGAGTTCCACCGGTTTATGAGGGACCACCAAAACCTAAACGTGATGACTTCACCACAAACAAAAGAATATTTTTAAAATATCCAGAATATCGAAGAGGACATCCATAGAATTATACGGAAGTATATAGTATAGAATCTACTGGAGAAAAATTCTATTTTATTGCGTCTGATGGCACAAAACTTCATAGATTATTAAGAAACATATATCACTATGATGATAATAGAAAACCACTTATCGACGAAAAATTTATTAAATCATTTTCCGACGTAATTAAATCCGAACATGAACAAGCAAGTAACAAACTACGAAATTTATTTTCCAGTGTCGCACAATATTACAACGATGATATAAAGCAAGAGATCATCGCAACGATACAACATCTAAATCAGGTTGCATCGGACCTCAAATATATCAATAAAATTTTCATTGAAACAGTAATCGTCGACGGTGATGAATTCATTGATTCTGAATCCCCCTATACAACGAAACTTAAACGATTGTTTTTCAGACATTACGCGATAAAAGAAAAACAATTACCAACATTTAAACTTCCAGGATTTAACGACGATGAACTGAAAAAATCAGTTAACGATATAATCGATGAAAATTTCCTCAAAGTCGTTGAATCATGGAGAAAAATATCTCCACCGGCGATTATTCTCAAACATGGCAATGATCCCCACGCTGGAGGTCGTCACGTATCACCAGGTGTTGGAAATATAACATCCACGATCGCGGTCAATTTAGTATGTGACGCCATCGATGGAAGTTATCTCTTAGACGTTGAAAAATCCACCCTGGCACAATAAGGATATATCTTATATTCATTAACCCCCGAAGTACCTCCTGGTTTTTAATTGTGTCAGTGCCCGTTAATCCGGTTTATCTGCGATGTCATAATCCACTGTTGTCACGGATACATTTTAGACTTACTGATCAGGCCGGACACTTACTTGACCTACGTCAGGAAGTTCTGGCAATAAGTTTGTATGTATGCTCATAGAGCGTCACCGTGACTGATCTCTTCCCAATGATTGCATCATCGAATTAAAATTACACGAATAAATATAATCAATGACGAAGTTATCGAGAATAATTGCAGAGATTAAAAAACTAACCCTCGCACAACAATTGATGGTATGTTATTATTGTCTAAACAAAATTCGTAAAAAGATTATCGATGACGTCATCGATGTGGTAAAATATTCTGAATTAATGGAAGAAAAAAAAAATAAATCTGAATCTGAATTTGAATCAAAATCAGAATCTGAATTTGAATCAGAATCTGAATCTGAATGATCGGAATAATATTATAATCAGAATCTGAATCTGTTGTTGTTGTTGTTGTGGGGCTTAACGCCATTTTTCAGCACACGATAGGCTATACATGGCGGCCAGTATTAATGGTGGAGGAAGAAACCGGGAAATCCCCGGAAAGAACCACCGACCCATGAGAAGCTACTGGCAAGCTTTCTTACATATCCACATTCGCCGAATCCTAGACTCGAACCCACGCAGACAGAGGTGAGATGGCAGTGATCCGTAACGGAGAGCGCTTTAGACCACTCGGCCACTCGGGGCCCCCAATCTGAATCTGAATCAGAATAAATATTATCAGAATCTGAATCAATATAAATATTATAATCAGAATCTGAATCAGAATAAAAATAAATATGTGTCAGAATAAATGTTATTATCAGAATCTGAATCTGAATCAGAATAAATATTATAATCTGAATCAGAATAAATATTATAAAATATTATAATCAGAATCTGAATCAGAATAAAAATAAATATGTGTCAGAATAAATGTTATTATCAGAATCTGAATCTGAATCAGAATAAATATTATAATCTGAATCAGAATAAATATTATAAAATATTATGATCTGAATCTGAATCAGAATATAATCTGAATCTGAATCAGAATAAATATTATAATCAGAATCTGAATCAGAATCAGAATAAATATTATAATCAGAATCTGAATCAGAATCAGAATAAATATTATAATCAGAATCTGAATCAGAATCAGAATAAATATTATAATCAGAATCTGAATCTGAATCAGAATAAATATTATAATCAGAATCTGAATCAGAATAAATATTATAATCTGAATCAGAGTCAAAATAAATATTATAATCTGTTTCTGCATGTTATAATCAAATACTATCAGAATAAATCTGATTCTGCGTAAATATATTATAATCAGAATAAAAATAAATAAATAAAAAAATAGCAAAAGAGAGTACCTGACGAGCAAGTTGAATGACGTCGGATATATATCTTTTTGGGTAATTATTATATTTTTCTTTCTCAGTGTAATTGTAATTTTCCTTCTCATTGCAATTATTGGATCGCTAAGCGCGATAGGGGTAAAAACAGCCCCTAAGCAAACCCCTGGTGTTTTGAGGTTCGGGGGTGCCAGGTGAGTTACACCTGGAATTAGGTTTTTTTTCCAATCTTACAATCACCCGTACACAAGTATATCTCATCATCAACTGCCCGCAGGTGCCCCCCAATTATAATAGCATTTATCGCCGAATGCAAGACAATATATCTTTAGCATTTTTCGAGACTCAAACATGTGAAGAGTTTCCACAAGTGGATCCGTACGCGGACGCCTTAACCCCACGGCTACCGGAGCTCTTACCGTACACAAGTAAATTTAAGTATATAACTATTCGCTACCACAGTCACTAGTGACAGCGCTTTCAGTGACCTCGTCAATAGCGACCTTGTCACTGCACATAAATTTCTTCAACTGTCGCACACATGAACTCATAATATTTTATGTTTCGTATTCAAGTGATAACTCTAATCTAATTTTTTCGATCAAATTCGCAAGTGAAACAAATTTTGGAATATCTTCATCATCGACATAAAGTAGAGACTGTCTCAAGGCCTGTTGAAGTAACTTTATGAATCTGTACTCGGCTGCTAGTGTACATCTTCCATCATATTTCCGTTCCTGTAGCGCTTCAAAATCATTTATGATTTTATCAGGGTCCAACTGTTCTGATAATTCTTTATCCTCGTCATTTACTTTTTTAATCTCAGAAATAACTGCATGAATATTCTCGGAATTTGTTATATAATAAATATGTGTTTAAAATAAAAAAAGATTTTCTGAATCAGAATCAGAATAATACTATTTATTATATACATTTCTGCCTGATGTCATTCGGGAGTTAAAATACATGTAGGTCTGTATACTTTTTGACCTGGATTTGTACACACGCAAGCGGTGCGTGATTTATACTGAGGTCACCTGTACTAGCAGACAACCTACGTTAAGTTATACTGAATAAAATCACAATTATTGTAAACTGTAGCGTGGGTTTATTTCAATTTCCAGACACACTTCATAAAATATACTGTATAAAATATCTGTATTCGATAATCGCATATACATTTTCTGCACAAGATGTCATTCGCTAGGTTAACAAATACATGTAGATCTGTATATACAACTATGTGTTATCTGTCTTACAGTTAAGACCTAAAAATGACTTACCTGTATTTTCTCCTGTTGTCAGAAACAGTAAAAAAAACAATCGAGACACAGTCATATAATGTTACGCACTTGCAAGCGGGGCAACTGCTTAATTACTCTAGCGGAGAAGTCGTTGCTTGACGGAGTTATCTTCCTTCGTCATCAGATACTTTAGGAATATATGAAAATGTTATTTTCTGTTTCAATTTTCTCAAATACGCAGATTTAGTTATATTATCTGCCATATATTTTACCGAATTCCTGCAAATATCAAAATATTTAGCAGCTGCATATATCGATGGAAATATTTTTTCTTCGCCTGTTTCAGTGTTCACTGATTTAACTGACCTAGGAGACTTGCAATTACCGCCAGTACCTCCACGTGCAGTATTCTTACTCTGTGTAATAGCTTACAAATTAGATAAAGAATTATTTTTCGGATTTGAATCAATATGATCGACTACAAGTCCATCTTTGATTATTCCATAATAACATTCGAATACGAATCTATGAGATAGATACATTTTATTTCCAGCAGGAAATTTGAGATAACCAACACCATTGTGAGAACAAACTGGTTGTTTTAGTTGACAGTGCCTGATGACACCATCACGAGATGCTTCATAATTGGTCATGGTGGGATGTTTCATAAATTCATTTTGCTCTATTTGTATACTAATATTATTTGTCTAAATTGTTATTTTGAAAATCTGGCGAGATAGTCTTCGGCGGTTTTTATGGCAGACTCAACATTTTTTTAATCATAATATCGTTTTCAGCTCTCTGTATCTTTTACCACCACAACGCACACACAACTGCGTTTTTCCTCTGACCCTAACACCACATTTCAAACATGGTTTTGGTCCTACACTTCCACGCCGAAAACTTTGCATGTGATAGTCACAGAATTCATTTACGCATGCACGGTTACACGGAGTTGACGATCCTATCATTAACCAACTGCACTGATTCTTTGCTTGTATCATTATATATATATAATTAAAGTTTAATTAAACACATAATTTGCCTTAATTATAATATGGATGAGTTTACGAGATTATCCGCAATTAAGCCTTCTAGAGCTAGATTTGATCTTGACAAACTCAATGACTTCGTCATCGGGGAACCAAAATTTAGTTTTTCGATGCAAGATTTGGCGCTAATGAACAACGATATAACTGATCGTATCAACGAAACCAAGAAGGAATTTCGCGACGATGTTCATACGTGGTCAACATTCAGAATCATATTGCTGAAACGTAAAATCGATGGTAGAATGAATGAAGAGCGAGCAAGAAAGATTATTAACTATCTCGATGGTCAGCGATATATTATTCTGATAAAATGTATTATACAGACAGACGACGTTTGGATTATCCGTGACAAACGTAATCTTGTCCGTGTAGTACTAGGTAGTATTGTTGTGACAAATAAAAATTCCAAACCAGGAATATTGACTGGTATTGACAAACCATATTACGAATGAGCGTATCCTGTGACTGCAGTTGTTCATGCGCTATATCCGTTAAATGATAAACCTGACGTCGATGATCTCGCACCGATGAAACTGTCATCATCGTTGACAAAATCAACGGGGCTAAATTGTGTAGCTGAGCGATTTACAGAACATTTCGCAGCAGCGGTGCGTGGAAACGGTTTAACGGATCATCGACGTGATAAAATAAATGCGTGGGCCGAGCGAGTTAAAGATACCGGAGTGTCTATCAGCGACGTTGCTGAGTTAGAAAAAATATTAAGATTTCCGATTACGGTGAAGACATTATCCGCAGAGATTTTATACAAACCAAAATACACAAAAAAATGGAGCTCCGATAACAATCATTGATCATAACGCGCAAGCATGGACGTCCGCGGTGATGATATTTCCACCCGACAGAACAGTTAAATTTTACGACGGCGTTATATTTGATTTTATCAACGATATCAGTAAGAGTGACCGGTGCTGAATCACTCCACGAAGAAATGAAAAATCTTGCGTTGAAATACACGAATGATAATGATGTTATCGAACAATTACTGAATAACTGTTTTACCGTTCCATCAGTTGCTGCTCACTTTGCTCAGGAGAAAAATTCATGGAGAGTTACAAGATCAGAATTTCTCGAAAATGTGCAGCTAAGCTGCGTCGAATACGGACACGGCGGATTATGGAATACTGAATACGATTATAATGACATTATATCAGTGGATATGGTAGCGTGTTATCCTGGAAGTTTTCTTGGATACGGAGAGTGTTCTGAATGCTTTAAAAGATTTAGTCATCCAACACACGAGATTACAAGAGTTGCGATAAATGGACCTTTGCCAGATTTTGATCTAACTGGATTCGCCTGCGTGGATTCATTTGAATTTGCACAAGATCTCCATCCGATTGCTTATGCGTGGTTTGAAAGACATTTCTCAGAAAAACATTGGGCTCCTATTGTCTTGTTACGATACATACTTGATGTAAAAATATTAATATTGTTGAAAGTTAAGTGGCGCTATAATATCGTATCGTCCGCAGAAACAAGTTTGGTTGCCAGAACCCGATAAATTCGATGTAGAAAGCGATGTCAGAGAATAATTTCCTAATCTTGACGAGGATGAAGTTGTTAAACTCGTGAATGTTGTATCCGGATACAACAAAGAAAATAATGATAAAGTTGCAAAGGAAAAATAATCGGTAGATTTACTCAAGGTGGTGCGTATGTTCATAAACGAACGTGTACCAGGTTGATCATGGACGATGCAGAACTCGATTTTATAATTGCTGATACAATGGAGAAAGGTACATTTGTGAACCAAAATGATGCTTGGCTGTCGAACGAAACTAAATTAGGTACAATTGTGAGTTATATTGATGGCGAGTCACCGCAGTTTACTCATTTAAGATCTTCGATGCTCGCGTACGTCTCAATAAACTTATTATCGATGATAAACAGATTTGCTGATACCGCAGTTAGAGTTGCCACAGATTCATTTTATATAAATAGAAAATATTTGGATTTGCTGGATACATTACTTGGCGTTGGTGAATGGGGATCATGGAGACTAAAACGCGAAAACATATTTAGTTATTCTGAATCTGCCGACGTTGAAATTGCGGAAAAGTATTACAAGAATAACAATCAAATACCAGCATCGACAGCGCCATCTGTGTATGATCCTGTAGCCAGGCATAAAAAGCGTTTATCTTAATGGGCGTGGTGGTTCTGGTAAAACAACACGCGTGATTGAATTATTTAGAAACACAGACATGATTGTGCTGATGCCCACACACAGACTTGCCAGAGAAATGAACGAACGAGAGGTAAAACCACAGACGTATCATAGTTTTTTCCGATGGTGCGAAGACGCATGGACTCCATCGCGGATGGGTGAGAAATATATTCCCAAGATTATTATCTGGTACGAAATTTGTACAGTGTCACTGGAAGTATTAACAATGTTTCTTACGTGGCTGCTATCGAAGAATACAGCTGTAATAATATGTGGCGATCATGGTCAACCACCACCTTTTGTTGGACAGTCTCCACACGAATGGTTAAAAACGTTCGTAGATTATTACGAAGAAATAAATGATCATAGAGCTATTGATGAACCTCTGAAAGAATTTAAAAAGTTAATCAGACTACAGTCAGATAGCATACAATGTGAAATAATGCGTGGAGTAATTCCAGAAACTACGACGAGTGATTTCTGGAATTTATGGAAACCTGCTGATTTGATGGTTGCAAGTAGAAAGATAGTTCGTGTATCTAAACACAAAGCAAGGTTTTCATATCTACCTGTACCATTGTGTTATCGCCCAGAAGATACACGAAAACAAAATACTGAAAGTTGAAATTCCAGGAACTAATGAGAAACAAAACCTTGTACTTAATGATATTGTTTTAGTTCTGTCAGTGCTGTTAGGATACGCTATAACGATTCATTCATCACAAAGATTAACTATTTCTGATACAAATATTTGGATTATTGATGATCGGATCGAATGGTCAAATTTAGTTTATCTTGCGGTATCTCGAGTCAGAAGAATATCTCAACTGCACTGGGTTATCATAGACAATGATAATATAATCGCTGACATCGTCAACGATGAAGTTGTCAAGAAAAAATTATCTGGGTATCGACAATCTGACAAAAAGATAACCGCGACACTGATCTCGACGTTGAATTTATTATGACACTGAAACAACGACAGAATAATCACTGTACAAGTTGTAACTGTAATATCTGGTGGCAATATTCGAACAATAATCCAAGACAGTTTACCGTGGATAGAATTAATAGTAGTCTTGGTCACACACGCGAATATGTGATGCTGACCTGTCTTGAACGCAATCGACGTAGGGGTGACAGTTTACAGAAGTGAACGCGGTGGTAATTGTGTCTCTTCAGGAATTACTTGTAACTGTTCGCGTATAAATCCACGTTGAGGAGCAGTTGAATCTAGTCTGTAGATTGCAGGTCTACTTGTGGATCTAACCACGCTGAAAATTCTATGTGTGGTCACACTCCAGATAGGATCAGTTGCTCTTTTTTCTACCCCTTCGAGTTCACCGGGTTCATATAAATATCTGACAGTCACATTACCTAACACTGACTGTTTTGAAAAGTCACGTCGTTGTACAGGTATATATTTTTTGGTGATCGCGACGGTGGGTTTCATTGAAGTTGCACGAGTAATTTCATTATTTAACGCACCTATCACACTTGGTAATCTTGCAACCCATTCGCGAGATTTCGTATCTGCCTGAACTATTTCCTTCGCATACTGGTATCCAAATAATCTCTCAGCAAGTGTTCGATTAAATCGTTCAACGATTGCCTGATCACGATGAATTGCGGTATGTCCTCGTCTGATTTTGACATTATGTTGCTTCATCAACGATGATACTGCACCATGAAATTCTTGTGGTCCGGATCCTCGTTGATAACATCGTTCAAACGCAGATGCAACTTCAGATGCTGTTTTTGTTGATAGCGGCTCTGCTTGCTTATACCTAATGCAACGTCAACGACAGTTAACGTGTATTTGTATATGCGTGATCAACGTCTACGTGTTTTAATAGTATTGTGTGGTAAAAACAAAATATCTGCTTGATGAACTTCATTGAGAACGTTGACATCAAAATGTGCGTGCTGAGTTTTTTAGGTGGACGTAGATAGATTTGCCATATTGCCTGTCGTGCTAACTACGCTGCAGCAACAACACGTGAGACATTTGCTGCTTCAGCAAGTTTACTAATAGCTGCTCTACCCCTCCAATATCCTCTTGGACTATAATAAATCGATTCCATTATTATGATAATAATCAGTTGATTAATTACCAGCACCTAGGGCTAGTTTACCTTTCATCGCAGATTTTACCAGAAAGCTAGCAAGTTTTTCTCTGAGAGATTTATTTTTTATGGAATTTAACAAGTGAATCAACTTCACATCTGCGAGATGCCATTGTTGCAAATCCTTATTTTTATACGCAACATCATGAATGTGACACGCTTGATCAATTGCATTTATTGGATACTCTCCAGGTCTTGGTTGATCTCGTTCGTCAAGTCGGACATCATGTCGGGTTCCAGGACCACAATAATTATATCCAGGAAGATGTTTTTCTCCTGGGAATTTGGCCCATGGAGTTTCTGGTAATTTTCCCAGTGAAGTAGCGATATCACCACCTGTCTTCATAGAATTGTTGATGATGGAATCGTCAGAGATAAATTTAAATTTTTTTGTACCACATTTCACACACTTGCCTGTAAGTGCAAGTTTTTTATTTTTTGTTGTTATTGTTGTTAATCCACTGGTGGGGGTGGATGCTCTGCATCAAACACAATATAAATTCATAGTATTTATTATATTTGTACAACATGGATGTCATTGATTTCTCAGTGACACGAGCGTGTGAGCCAATCAAGCATCATGCAGCATTACCAAATTCTATCAGAGCAATTATCATAGGTTCATCTGGGTCCGGTAAGACGCAATTATTGCTTAATCTGATAATGAGATGGCTCAAGTGGGATAAGTTGTATTTAGTGGTACCATCCGTAGATGATCAGCGATGCAACGATGTGCTTAAAGATTTTAATGAAGAAGTGAAGTCATTGGGTGAAGATGAAGATGATAATATTGTTGATTTTATCACCGATATTGACGAAGTTCCATCTGTGGATGATCTCGATGGACATATTAATAATCTCATAGTATACGACAATGTGATACTGGACAAACAATCAAATCCAGCTCAGATAATTTTCCAAGGCAGACACAAAAACACTGATGTTATATATGTTACTCATTGATATACACAAATACCTAAAGTGATCAGAGATAACTGCAATATTTTAGATGTGTTTAATGGAGTTGATACACATACTCTGTGAAACATTCATCAGACTTGGTGTTCAGGGGATATGGATATGATTAAATTCAAAAACTTCTTCTCAAAAGTGCAAGCTACCCCACACGGATTTATCATGATAAATTTACATGATCCTCGTTCGCAATATCGCATAGGTCTCGATAAAATTTTTTACTGAAAAACACAGCAGCAGAGAGGTTGAACGACAAAAAATAAATGTGCAGCTACGCAAACGAACACGCCTAAATGATTAAAAAAAATATGTCAACAATGAAGTAACAAAAACGAGCTAACCCTCATGATTTTGTTATTGCGGTCTGTTTCCCGTCATATGAAATATGTTCGGTTAGAGGTTTTGATTTGACGTAGTTGACTCTATTTTCAGCTTTTATAGGAACCTTTATTTTTGCGAACAGACCCTCCTAACCTTTGAAGGGTTCAACCTCTCTGCTGCTTTATCCTTGCTGTTGAGTAACTACTGAAACAGACAGGTGAGGTTCCTTCCACCATACCTCAACCCTCAAGTCTTTAATCTTCAATAATTGTCTTCTTCATTACTTATAATATATAATCTACTCTCCGTAAGCTGGATCATGTCATCTTGTTATTACAATAATACTTCCATCAACAGTTTATACTATTCTCAGACAACTTAAAAATAAAACATGTTGTGTATGTGTTTTTTGGTTTTTTAATGTAGCTTTAACAATCCAGTCATATTGCTATGATGTCTGCAGTGCATCAGTTTATAATGATGTTTAGCACTGGGGCATCATGCTGCACACCCAACCCAGTCACATTATCCTGATACCAGGCTGACCAGTCCTAACGGTAACCTCCTAATGCTTAGTGCCAAGCAATGCAACTGCTAGTACCATTTTTATAAGTCTTTGGTATGACTCAACCAGGGTTCTAACCCATGACCTCCCACATCCAAGCAGATGCTCTAACCACTTAGGCCAATAAAGCAGTCTAAAATAAAACATGCATAGGGACATAGTGTTGTGAAAAAAGTTCTCCCATATTTAAAAGTAATTGAGCTTAAATTCAAGTTATGACTTTTTGAAATTATGGTCAGTTGATACAAATATAAGTTATTCGAATGTTGACCAAAATAAAAAAAAATTAAAAATGGGTATACTAAGGATAATTTTCTGAAATTTTCAATTTATTTCATTTTTCCCCATTCCCTGAAGACAAGACCCCATACATGCAATACAATACATATCCTGGTGATAATATACAAGTATATCAGTCTTCATTCACTTATCTTAAACAGCTCTCAAGTTAAAAAACAGAGGACAAATGTGACTGAAAGTTATAATACTGGCTATATATATATATATATATATATATATATATATATATATATATATATATATATATATATCTAAGCTTATAAAGCTTCATCCCTTGATCTCAAAAGGCTTCAAAACTAAAGTGGAGGGGAAAATAAAACTAAGAACTTAAAGTACCAAGTCATAATAATGACCTTCAAGACAGAACCCCAATGACCCCAGTGTGGTACATATACGAAGTTACATGCCTTAATTTTAAATGTCTCTGAAGTTATAGATGTGATGGAAAATTTAAATGCTTAGCCATTACTCTGACCTTGAAGATAGGAATCCTATGACACACCTACTAGCAATAATGTACAGGAATACAAAGTTCTAAAGTTAAATAATGATATACATGTATATTTAGTTGCATTTACTCAATAAGGTATGTGACACAAAAAGATAATTTATATGGACACAGTTTCATTCTTCAATGAGGTATGTGACACAACTTCTAGTGATAATTTACGGGGATACAAAGTTTCATTCTTCAATCGCATGTGGCGTAAAGGTTATAGAGCAAAGAGAAAGTGTGATGAAAATGCAAACTATTGAACTATGACCTTGATCCTGAAGATATGACACAAATTCTATGGTTGATGCACAAGTGTTAATTTCAAACAGCTTTGTTGAGTGAATGGGAACGGGTGACAGGAAACTAAATTATTGAGCTATGGCAAAGATTACACCACCAATATGGTATCCACTGTCTATTGGTAATGTGCAAGTATACCAAATTACCTCATCCCTTCAGTGCTGATCAAATTCTGTTTCAACCACTTATCTAGAACAGAAAATTTCACCTGTCCCAACTGCATTTAAACTTGTCACAAAATTTCAATTTCGTGCTTTTAATCAATGGAAAAAACAAACACATATTGTGCAACAGATTTATTTCTTCAAAAAGCTTCATTTTTATGTTCCTTTATTATCAAGATAAAAATGCCATTTCTTGCTCTGATATTGTGGCATCTGCAAGAATGGAAAGGAATTTACTGGAATTCAAGACTTTCTCTAACTTCTTGTCTCAGGACTCAATCAACTGACAGTCTCTTACCTGGAGTCTGTTCTTATAATCAGCATCCAGTTTAGGACTGTTCTTCTTCTGGAATGCACACAGCATTTCCACACCAGAAAATGGCTTTCCATATTGGGCTAGGATGTAGACAGTTCTCATTTATTATTTCATTTCAGATTTTATTTTGCTTTAAGTGTTTTGATTGGCTGATAATTTGGTTCTTTAGCCCAAAATGCAGTCAAAGCAGTAATAAAACATGTGCACATACAACAATTTTCAAAGACAACCTACTTTAGTACCACATGATGTGAATGAATAAATGGATAAGTAGATTCAAGTATTCAGTATGCCCAAAGGGTATAAATGGTCAGATAAAAGTAGTTCCAATGATGATCTGATAACAAAATCAATGACTGTGCTTGTCCAAATAGTTTCAAGTATAATAAAAGCAACTGTACTGGGATAGCACCTTTACAAAATTTACTTGTGCAACTTCAAAACTGAATTGTCTGAGATGCCAGCCTATGAGATCTGATCAGTCCTGCTCATAATCTCAAAAACGGCTTTGGCGTTATAGAAAGGACGGGATTGGGTGATGGAAAGCTTAAAGTACTGAGCTGTGAGCTGTGACATCGGCCTTGAATGATAGGACTTCAAATGTGTCATGTGTTAAACCTTCTAATGATGTGTAAGAATATCAAGTTTCATTATTTATTCAGAAATGATTTTACTGTTAATAAGCAGAAGGGAAAGTATGATGAAAGGACAGAAATAGAGACATGTCTCCACATTCCTATGAAAAGATGGGAGACAATAAAATATTACCTGAGAAATTATTTCGTATTTCAAAGTGGAATAAAATAGTAATGTACCACCACAGTATAACTGGAGGACAGTCCTTAAACTATTAAAACAAAAACAACAGATTTTCAAACATGTGAAAATTGTGATCTCAGACATAGTAAATCCTATTTATGGCATGAACATTTACCCAACTGATGTTTGCTAAGTGAGTGATAAACTTATTAAAAGAATACACAGCTTATGGACAAATGTTTAAGCTGTGAACAGTTTCTGCTGCTACACCATACTGACATGCTGTTCCTTGCAGTCACATTTTTACTCCAAATCCAATAATCCAGACCAGACTTTGAATACGATGGACTGGTAATGTTACTCAACAACTGACCAGCCATCAAAGGAATGCATTTGCACTTTCATACCAATCACATTGGGTTGCTGTTCCTGAATGGATATACATAAACAAACCAGTGCTGAAACACTTAAAAGGTGAAAATGAAGATATAAGGACCATTTGAAGTTTACTATTCACTGATATAAATAAATCTTCAGGCCATATATACTGACCCATGTTTTCAGTATAATGCAGCCCAACATATGGTAATAAATTTAACTAAACTGGCACAATTTACAAATAAACAGAGATAACTCTCAATGCTTTTATGTATATTTTCTGGTGAAAAATATGATCCAACATTCAGGTGATTAGGTAAAGAAACTTTCAAGTTTGAAATTTTAAGGTGTTGAAAATGTATGACCTGTTAGCTTACTTGGCATGTTGTGGTTGATGTTGAAAACATATGAGCCATTAATTTGGTTGTATGTAGTTGTTAATTTTGAAAACATATGAGCCATTAACATGGTTGTAGACTGGTGTTGAAAATGTAGTTAACCTGGAATGCTGATGTTCTTCTGACTTATTGAACAATGGCAAAAATATAGTAAGCACAATAATACCTGTACATGGCCAATTATTATAGACACATGCACACACTCACACACCTTTGGTAAAAACTCTCATAAAAAAGTAGTTATGACAAGCACACAAGACTATCCCAGAATGTTACAAGGAAACACAGCAGCTCCTAAACCTATTGAGAATATTGCTATTTTGAAAACTCACCGAAGGTGATCCAAATGTTCATATGTCAATTCATTCTAACTAAAACTGCAAATCTGACATTTGAACGTATCAGGCAAATCGAGAACAACCACTAACAGCATAATATTCTCAAGATTATACAAGAGAAGAAAGGGATGCAATTATTTTTACACAAGCAAGTTGCAAAAATGCTTATATTAATAGCAAAAACTAACATTTTAACTTTGTTTAAACACTAAACTTCAAAAGAAAAGGGAAATTATAAAAAAAGAGAAATTATAAAAAATAATGAAATTATAAAACAAAAGAAAAATAATAAACACAAGAGAATATAGGTAGATAACAGGTAGTGACTACATGACAGCAACATCTGGAACAAGACTTTTATGGTACAGTGAAAATATCAAACAGTTGGGGATAAAATTTGGCAACTGCTCATTATTACCTTTTCATGCACCATGTTACCTGAGCATGTGACTTGTAATTCAGATCTGACATACACACCCACCCACCCACATATATATATATATATATATATATATATATATATATATATATATATATATATATATAGGTTGGTTCACAAGTGATTGAAACCATGTTACATTAAAGAAAGCAAAGCATATTTTACAGGTACCATTTCTTAACATTAAATGTTGAATTTTAGAACATTCTTTCATCTAGTTTATGAAGTAAATCAAATTCTCTATGGTCTTAAGAGTGGACCTACAACAAAGACAGGAGGTTTCCAACATATGTGGTAGTTGAAGAATCATGGGTAGCATGAGGATGAGGGGAGAGTAAATCTTTTCTCTGCCATTAAATCCCATCACAGGTACCTGATGCAAGCTTGATACTTTAATGGGTCAAAATCATGAACATGGCATGTTTAAAGCTGGGACAGTGGGTTTAAAACCCTTCTAATGCATGACCCTTTCGATAAATATACCATATAAAAACAAGGTTTATAACTCCAGAAATTTCAGTTTCACATCAAGATCTCAATTTTTTTTGGTATTCAATTTACAGCAACACACTTCATTAATATTGATGTAAATTTCTGTTTCAACAAGCTGTCGTGCTTATTTACAAGTCTAACCTATGATAAGATAAGAATCAAAGTTGTCAAAATTTTTCGATCTTTCATCTGGTTGGACAGCATTAAGCTTAGCAAAGGACACTGGTATGTTATTCTAAAAATGTTATTCTGCAAAACCCATTTTTCATTTTGAGCCACAATGACTGTAACTTTTGACCTTTTGATCCCAAATTAATTTATCTCCTCCTTATGTTATGTGCAAAACCACCACAAAATATGGTTAAGGTATGTGGTCCATAGTCATTATGCAAGAACCATTTTTCTTCTTTCAGTCACTCTGACTTTAAACACTGACCCCAAAACACATTGTCTTTTTTCTCTTCCCAAGTGGAAGCCATCCACAAAGTCTGGTCCAGGCCTGTGATACAGAACTGATGCTCTTTCTATGTAAACTTTATGTCCTCTTTCAGCCAATGACCTTGACCTTTGATATCAAAATCATTTTACTTTTTCCTTATTCCAAGTGTAAGCCACCCACAAAGTGTAGTCCAGGACCGTGAAGTAGAACTAACGTTAAATCAATTTTCTTCTTTCAGTTGCAGTAACCCTGTCATTCGACCCCAAAATCAACAGGCTTCTTTCTTACCTCTGGTGTAAGCCATATACAAAGTTTGTTAACTTTAGATGGTGAAGAATTAGAGATAATATGAAGAAATGAAATTTATAACATCCAAACAGACAGATGGGCGAACAACATCGTAACATAATATGCTACACCATATGACAGGTGCATATTAAAAAAAAAAATCAAATAACAAAAAGTGATCATGTTTCCTCATCAGCATATGCACTCAAACATGTGTCTACTTGTCACCCTGGAGATCAGTCAAAATGGCCTTTATATACAGGTCACCTTCATACAGAAGTTCAACTAATAAGGTAATTCACAGAAAAATGAAAAGCAAAGATCAACATGGAAAAATAAAGCAATATGAGGAATCATAATTTAAGAAGATATATACCTAACCCAATAAAGTAAACTCTAAACCCAGAATATTTAAATATAACAGATTTATGTGCAGCTGACAGTTATATACCAAAACCATAATGTAACTGATACCTTTTTAGTGTGACCACTATGAGCGGATGGCCATAAGGGCATTTATAAAACCAATTATGATGAAGCTTAATTCATCCGATCTTTACATGGAGATAGGAGGGAACCACTAGTATAGATCTGCCTGCACAACAAGAACATGATATCTCTCCCTGATGGTTGATGCTTCTTTCATATTTCTGTATAGAACTGTGTCCCTGACACTTCTGGCTGCATCGGGAACATCACAAGATGTGTTGTGAAGCTTTTGTTCTCGCATGAGGGAACCTCACTGTGTATATAAAGAAGCTGCAAACACAATATCTCTCTTTATCATGGTGGAACCTTCCTCTATCTTTCTGTAAAGAACTGGGTCACCAATAATTCTGGCAGCATTACGAACATCTCGCAGTGTCTCATGAAGCCTATGTATTGATCTCACAATGATTCCTTCCTGTACATCAGTCAGTTTCGTGATTTCGGAGAAGGGCTGAAAACGAATGATATAACTAGAGAATCTTACATGGGTATTCAATGAACAAGAAATATATGAAATGAGTTGAATAATATATGCCATAAGGCTGTTAAATTTTATGTGAAATAAGCAAAAATATTTTATCACATAATGTTAGGAAGTTTGCATTATTTAGTGACATTGCTATATAATGTTATGTGTTACAGTGCAGTGTGGAAAATTATTTTGATGATATGACATCATGACACTGGTTAAGGTATGTCAAAAATTTTAAAATTAATATGGAACACAATGTCTTGTCTATTGCTTGTAAGCTATCCTATGTATGGTTTATGACTTTCAAAGTCGGAAATGTATCTATATAAAAAAGTTGCCCCACCAATATATTGGAAAAAATTCTAAGTCAATAAAGGGGCAATAACTTCAGGAAAATATCAGAATAATATATTTAATTTTGAAACAAGTTTAAAACATTATGGGTTCTTTTTTACCACATGATTTGAAATATATACACTATTACAGCTGGAAATGAAATCTTCTCTACATTTCATTATTTGTGTTGATTTCAAATATCTTGTGCTGCAGTGAAAATTCTTAGTGTCTGTAAAAATTATATACAATTAAAAAATACTGTGAAACATATTTCTAATGAACTTCTCAGCCCCTTCAGAATTACTGCACTGTAATGCATTTTCTGTTTCTTTTCAGATACTGCATTTTTTCAGACACCTATATAATTTGCCAAAATAATGTGCACTGCAATTCTTTTGTCCATTGTTTTAAAAGAATTTTGTTTAAGCACTTACATTTCTAGACACACCTGGGAATTAAAAACTATTTTAACAATACCTAAGATAAACAAGATCTTTTTCAAATAACCAGAGAACCATTAGGAAAACCTGTGAAATTCTTTTCCTGTAAACATCAAAACCTATGCAAAGTATGAAACTTTAGAGCAGAACCTGTAGGAATGTATGCTGCAAACCCCAGAAAAACAAAACATGGTTCCCAAAAGAAATAGAATTGAAGCAGAAAGGTGAGAACGGACTAAAACTAGATTATGAAGGTGAACAAGCAGCCAATATGCAAACCATTTGCGTGGTTTGTTTTTGATGGGATAGTGGCTCAAATAACCGACTCTCCACATTTAGTAGTGCAGATGGTCCCATTGTTTTCTGAGATCCATTAGTGGATATAGTAGTCTAATATTTCCAGTGCAAATGGGCAAAAGTTATTAACATTATGTACTATAAAGAAAAATCTGCAGTGTGGCCAGACAGTGAATCTGACTTACCATTCCCCTTGCCCACTCAAACACAACCTCCATCAGACCAAAATGAAATTCCTCCTCATATTCGCCCGCCAACTGCATTCCAGCTGCTCGCTGAAGACGACTAATGTTACGTGCAATCTCTTTTATCCTTTCCTGACCCTATGAAGACAATGCATTCAGTTAACTAGCACTCAAATACATTGCATTTATTCACTGCATACTGTCTTAATCTATTCATTCACTGCAGTCTTATTTTATTCATTCACTGCATAGTCTTATTTTATTCATTCAAAGCATACAGTCTTATTTTATTCATTCACTGCAGTCTTATTCTATTCATTCACTGCAGTTTTATTTTATTCATCCACTGCAATCTTCATCTATTCATTCACTGCAGTCTTATTTTATTCATTCACTGCATAGTCTTATTTGATTCATTCACTGCAGTCTTATTTTTTTCATTCAAATCAGTCTTATTTTATTCATTCACTGCATAGTCTTATTCTATTCATTCACTGCAGTTTTATTTATTCATTCACTGCAGTCTTATTTTATTTATTCACTGCAGTCTTATTGTATTTATTCACTGCATACAGTCTTATTCTATTCATTCACTGCAGTTTTATTTTATTCATTCACTGCATAATCTTATTTTATTCATTCACTGCATATTTCTTTTATTCATTCAATGCATAGTCTTATTTTATTCATTCACTGCAGTCTTATTTTATTCATTCACTGCATAAATTTATTTTATTCATTCAAAGCATGCAGTTTTATTTTATTCATTCAATGCATACAGTTTTATTTTATTCATTCAACGCCCAACCAATGACATAAAATTGAAATGTAGTGCTAGTGACTGCTCACCTGGAGGACATTGGCCCAATAGTTGACAGAAGGAATAGTAAGCTATGTAATATGGGTAACATTGGCCAATAGTTGACTGAAGGAGTCGTAGGCCATATGATCTGGGCAACATTGGTCAAATAGTTGATTGAAGGAGTAGAAGCCCATGTGATCTGGGTAACATTGGCCCAATAGTTGACTGAAGGAGCAGTAGGCGATGTGATCTGGGCAACACTGTCCAATAGTTGACTGAAGGAATAGTAGGCCATGTGATCTGGGTAACATTGGTCAAATAGTTGACTGAAGGAGTAGTAGGCCATGTGATCTGGGCAACATTGCCCAATAGTTGACTGAAGGAGTAGTAGGCCATGTGATCTGGGCAACACTGTCCAATAGTTGACTGAAGGAGCAGTAGGCGATGTGATCTGGGCAACACTGTCCAATAGTTGACTGAAGGAATAGTAGGCCATGTGATCTGGGTAACATTGGTCAAATAGTTGACTGAAGGAGTAGTAGGCCATGTGATCTGGGCAACATTGCCCAAAAGCTGACTGAAGGAGTAGTAAGCCATGTGATCTGGCAACATTGCCAATAGTTGACTGAAGGAGTAGTAGGCCGTGTGATCTGGGCAATGTTGCCCAATAGTTGACTGAAGGAGTAGTAGGTCATGTGATCTAGGAAACATTGGTCAAACAGCTGACTGAAGGAACAGAAGCCCATGTGATCTGGGTAACATTGGCCCAATAGTTGACTGAAGGAGCAGTAGGCGATGTGATCTGGGCAACACTGTCCAATAGTTGACTGAAGGAATAGTAGGCCATGTGATCTGGGTAACATTGGTCAAATAGTTGACTGAAGGAATAGTAGGCCATGTGATCTGGGCAACATTGCCCAATAGTTGACTGAAGGAGTAGTAGGCCATGTGATCTGGGCAATGTTGCCCAATAGTTGATTGAATGAGTAGTAGGCCATGTGATCTGGGCAACACTGTCCAATAGTTGACTGAAGGAATAGTAGGCCATGTGATCTGGGTAACATTGGTCAAATAGTTGACTGAAGGAGTAGTAGGCCATGTGATCTGGGCAACATTGCCCAATAGTTGACTGAAGGAGTAGTAGGCCATGTGATCTGGGCAACACTGTCCAATAGTTGACTGAAGGAGTAGTAGGCCATGTGATCTGGGCAACACTGTCCAATAGTTGACTGAAGGAATAGTAGGCCATGTGATCTGGGTAACATTGGTCAAATAGTTGACTGAAGGAGTAGTAGGCCATGTGATCTGGGCAACATTGCCCAATAGTTGACTGAAGGAGTAGTAGGCCATGTGATCTGGGCAACACTGTCCAATAGTTGACTTAAGGAGCAGTAGGCGATGTGATCTGGGCAACACTGTCCAATAGTTGACTGAAGGAGTAGTAGGTCATGTGATCTAGGAAACATTGGTCAAACAGCTGACTGAAGGAACAGAAGCCCATGTGATCTGGGTAACATTTGCCCAATAGTTGACTGAAGGAGTAGTAGGCCATGTGATCTGGGCAACATTGCCCATAGCTGACAGAAGGAGTAGTAGGCCATGTGATCTGGGCAATGTTGCCCAATAGTTGACCGAAGGAGTAGCAGGCCATGTGATCTGGGTAAAATTGGCCCAATAGTTGACTGAAGGAGTAGTAAGCCATGTGATCTGGGCAACATTGTCCAATAGTTGACTTAAGGAACAGAAGCCTATGTGATCTGGGCAACACTGCCCAATAGTTGACTTAAGGAGTAGTAGGCCATGTGATCTGGGTAACATTGGCCCAATATTTGACTGAAGGACTAGTAGGCTTTGTGATCTAAGTATGTAAGCTGCTTTCTGCACAAGTTTGGTCATATTTTGTTTGACATATGCTGAGAAAAACAAAAAGTAAATTTCTGAGAGGGGTGTACTTGTGGGCTTTTGAAGGTATAAAAGCATCATTTGAAAAATCAAGAAAGACCTTGATGCCAAGATGTTTTCAGTCAAATGTGTTCATAAACAAATTCTGTCAAGTGAATTCTGGGAAAATGTCAATTAATGTGTTCATATTCTGTCAAGTGAATTCCAGGAAAATATAAATTAATGTGTTCATATTCTGTCAAGTGATTTCTGGGAATATGTCAATTAATGTGTTCATATTTTGTCAAGTAAATTCTGGGAACAAGTTAATTAAGGTATGTGGGTGGCTAAAAACATTCCTTATTTCTTGATACCAACAACAAAATTCAAAATGCCAACTACTACAGAAAAATACTCCCATTACGACTCAAAATTGACAGAAACTGGTCTATCCATTTTAAACATATAAAACCTTATTAATTAATGAGTTGAACTTTGATGTCAACTTTTGAACACTGATAGTAATGTAATTTTTTTCTGGTTTTATTTCAAATGATTGTGAGCATGACAACCCAAAAGTCTTTTCTTGGAAAATGTGTCACCATTTTTCTAATTTTATGCTCTGTAAAGGCATTATTAAGATATCTATGGACATGCCATAATAAAACTACCTTTACTTTAACCGGTGGTGCATCAAAGCACATAGTAAATACTTTGCACCTTTAATCTTAAATTCTTGACACTGATCTCAAACATTATTTCTACCCTATTATATGCAGTTTATTTTATCAAAATCTGCCAAGAGAGTAAATGATATTCAGAAAATGGCATCCTTTTAAATAAAATTATGTTGAAAAATGATTCTAAAGCAATTAACTTTGATTTTCATAAAATCCAATGATTCACTCATTTAAGTACTACCATATGATCCACCACTGCAGCAAAATTCATTGATGTATAACCTTTAAGCACAATTCAACTTTCATTCAAAATACAGACATGACTGATATTAGATTAACGTCACATATGACCATTTGGCCATGTGGAACAAGTTAACAATCATACAGTGTACCAATAAATTATTCTAATGTCTATCAAAAAATTTTGCTGAAATGTAAAACATGACTATATAATCAACATTAGGCTTGTTTACTATTTTGAACTTGGTGCACTGTTTGAAATAGGAAATGAGTCTTTTAAAATATTACAAGAATGTGGTATTACAAGTAAACATCTAAGTGTAAAACACACAAACATATATACACCTCAGGGGGGTGCATGGTAGGGAAAAACTTGAATAACCCATGTTATATTCACTAATTTACGGTAGCCTTCGTGTTTTTTAAATCTACTTTCTCATTGCATCAACACCTCATAGTTTTTGTGTTCTTTAAATCTACTTTCATATTCCCTGCAGTTTACTTTTCTGGATGATCAGTGTATATACATATTACAAAATAATATTATTTTAAACAAGAAATTTATGACAGATTTATTAGAAGGCTATTTTGTTGTCTGCAAAGGTTCCAAATGTGGCCACTTTTAAGGAACACCTGATATGAGGGCCTTACATGTACTTCTGGACTTCTACAAGGCATTTCATGTTGTATTAACATCATGATTATAAATCTTAAAGGTCTCAACTAGTGGATGCCCTCAGTAATCTTTGTCACAAAGAATTGGCTGCCAATATTAGAAAGTGAGCATGTTTCCAGGCAAGGCACTTTGTGCTGTTGCATACCAATTAACCTATACTGTGTTCAGACAAATTCTTCCATATATAATTCAGATCCATTTATAATTTTCCTGGGCAGTGCAATGGCACTGTACTTGCTTTGTACTTCTGCAGTCTCAGCTTTAATCTTTAGTTTTTGGCATATGTAAGGCCAACAGGTCTCCCTCCAAAGGTTGGATTATTCCTGTGGGTCCTATGATATCGTTACCCACTGACTGGTGTTTAATGGCAAAGAGTACATGAATGACTTTAGAGTGACGATGCAAAGTATGCAATGCATTTTGCTTATGGCATAATGCACCTTGCTTCGAGATAGATCTTGAGGTGATATAAACCAGGATTTGAACCATTAACCCATCGATTTTTAACTTAACATGCTAACCACTAGGTCGTCATGGCTCCCCAAATCTTCACCTGGAAGTCAATCTAATGCCAAAATCTGAGACTTGTTGAATAAGCAGTTGCAGTTGTTAAACCAGTACAAGGAAGAAACCTACACCTGCTCATCAATACCAGTATATCAAATTGTGTAAAATTCACGTTTTCCTTTCTGAAAATATTTCCAGTGATTGGATAATGACTAAAAAATAAATTTTGCCAATTTTTTGAAAACCTGATGAAAAATGTCAAAATCATAAAGACTTGAAATTGTATGTCGCAAACAGTAAATTCCATACAGATGCCCAACTCAGATGGTCAAACTCTTGATCAGCCTTGCAAAAATGTAATGTTTCACATCTAGACAGCTATTTAATTGGTTTGCAAGTTCAGTGGAATCTATGTAATGTGATAACTGATTGGTATTAGCATCCATAGCTGAGGGTTCAATTAAGTTGTAACACACAAATTCTAAATTCCAACCTTTTCCAGCGTATCTATCAGTTTAGGTTCACTGCATTTTTTCTGTTCAAATACAACACATGAGAGGAGGGCTGCTATCTCCGTGGGATGAAGTTCCGTCAAAGCATTTTCAAACACAAGTTCCGTGATCATCAATTCATGGTTACTAATTTCACATGCAACTCGCCCCTTCAGTTGGACAGTATTATTAGCATCACAGTACCCAACATTCTTCAACACCTGAAAAAAAAATTAGAACTGTCAGAATGTCAAGGATGCCAGTTAAGACTCTATGGTCTTATCTAAGTTACAGAAAAAGTGAAAACCAACAAGTTTTGTAAAATTCAGCAAATAAGTTATTTCATTGGAATACAAACTGAAAATTTAAAAAGAACTTACAGCATTGTGAATAAAGTCCCAAAACAGTCCTAAAAGTTCTATCACAAGCAAAAAAGTAAGAGTATTCCAAATGAATTCCAGTGGTGTTCCAAATGAATTCCAATCTTGAAAGTGCTGCTGTGCCAGTAGCCTGGAATGTGGTGATGTGTCAACAGTCTTGATATATCACAATGATATAATCCAAAATGTCCTTTCATAATTCATAGTAATCCCACAATAGTGATTTAATCCAAAAGGTATTGAGAACTTTGTAATTCCAGTGGATAATTGAAATAAATAAATCCTCTCAAATTAAAATTAAACACAACTAAAATTGATTCTCTAAAGACTAATGTCAAGATAGCAATAAGCAATTCTGAAGTAAACAACACTTATATAAAAAGCTAAGACACAATATCAGAACCAGGATGAAAACTATTTTCCCATCAAATTCATAAACAAACTGCTTCTAGAACATTCTTACTTTCTGTCCAAATAAAACCAGACCTTGAACTCAACATCTATAAACATATTTATCTCCAAGTAATAATGATCTTAAAATATAGTCTAAAATTACAGACAAGAATTCGCTGTGTAATATGTTGTTTATAAAAAAACAATATTAGTCAGGTAGGCCAAACTCCTATCCTCAATTATGGACAAAGGCCAATTACACAATAAAAATTAAATACACATAGCATATAATTATGGACAAACACCAACACACAATGCAAATTAAATATACATAACATACCCTTACCAACATGATGCAGAACTGTCAAAATGTCAAGGATGCCCTTACCTGCATGATGCAGAACTGTCAAAACATCAATGATGCCCTTACTAACATAATGTAGAACTGTTAAAATGTCAATGATGCCCTTACCAACAAGATGTAATTAAAAGGCAAAGTTCCAGGTCAAACAGGGTTCACAGCTCTAGAAACACTGAAGATTGAACTTGACCTTTCATACATACCCACTTATATGTCCAACTGCAAACAACAAAGATCCTGATCTGCTGTCATATAATAATGCACCTGCAGATCAGGGTCTATGTTGTTTGTTCTAATAATTATTCCTAACATGCTGCGCAGACACAGATCTGCTTGTGCATTATGCGATGGCAAATCTAGGTCTGTGCCATTTGCATCTTAACTCTACTTGTAAGTGAGTATATATGGTAGCCCTTCTTAATGTAAAACCCAACAACAAATATTATTTCAACCCATTCAGTTCTTACAAAGCCACTGAGTGGCATCAAAATTTATGATGGAAGGAATGGGATGCACTGGCGTGTGATGCAATGTGATAGAACAGTACACACCAGATGGACACGAATAATACAAGCCAGTGCCTCCAGCTCTATAAAGTGATTACATTTTTAAAAAATGGCAGAACAAATGTACAATCTAATTAATCCTATGCAAATCACTGCCATTAATAAGTATAAATTAGGCACACTGTGAAATGCCTGTGCCCATGCTTACAGTACCAAATTTACTTGTGTGAAGTATATGCACTGTATGCTAGTGCTTTTGAGGATTTATGTGTAAAGTGTAAGCATAATTATGCTAGTGATTTGAAGTGTTAATGTGTGAAGTATAAGCACCATAAATTAGTGGTCTGGAGGATTATGTGTGAAGTGTAAGCATTATTATGCTGATGAAGAGGTTTTTTTTTAGTGTAAGCACCATATTCCAGTGGTCTTAAGTGTTTATGTATGAAATGTAAGCACCATAAGCTAGTGGTCTGAACACTTTGTGTAAAGCGTAAGCAGCATAAGCTAGTGGTCTTACAGATTTAAGCTAGTGGTCTGAACATTTTATGTGTGAAATGTCAGCACCATAAGCTAGTGGTCTGAAGGGTTTATGTGTGAAGTGTAAGCACTGTAATTGTGTACAAACTTTGGAAGAATGTTAATTATGGCATGCAGAGTCCACAATATGTTCAGAAATAAGTCCTTTCATTCTAAAACAAAAACTCTGGAACATTTTTGTTAAACTAGGACTGAGAGACGACCATGAAGTTCAATGGACTTTAGGGCATGGGGGTAAAGGTGCAGTAACCTCATCTACATCAGAAGTCAGCAGTCTCATTGCCAGGGCTTCAAACTCCATGAGTTTTCTAAGTTTCAGCAAAAAATGTTTTTTTCTTATTGTTGATATTTCATTCATTTTAAGCTTTTCATTCTTGCATGCAGACACTTCAGAATACTTTCATTCACTTATCTAGCTGTGCTTGCTGTAGCTCTGTAAGTTCCAAGTTGTCTGATTCCAGCAATCTAACATTCTTTGATAGTTCTATGGAATTTCTTCAAACATTTTAACAAGACTATTTTATAATCATGTTTCTACTCATTTTAAGCAATTTTACATGTAACAGGGTCAGAAAAGTACCCTTCTGAGACTGTTTTGAACAATGCACAAGTCAATGGTATTGTCCCCACCATCAATAAAATTTAGGGAAAAACATAACTAAAATAACCTCTCAGCACTTTATTTGTCTTGGCCTTACACATGTATACAGTGTGAATAGCACTCATGGGAATTTTGTTTGTTGATATGCTTCACACTGCAAAGTACCTGACTGATGTTTTTATCAGCTTTAGCGGCCCAATCAACACAGCATCAATTCATGTTACAACATACAATGCTTGCCATCCCAAATAAAGTTAAGTATTAATGAACATGTAAGCAACCCACCTGGATTCTTAGTGAATATGTCAGCAATCCAATATGAAAGTAAAAGTCATGGAAGATTAAGTTTCTAACTATTTTAATAGATCTTCTATTTGTATTTCCTGATACACATATAAACAAAGTAATGTTTCTCAATGAAATGTGTCTGTCTCAAAATTCTAGCACTTTTCTATTACTACCAATCTTTTTGGAACTGACCTCAAATTCAAGCATCTTTCAAGGTAACCACTAAATTTCAAGCACCTTTTTCCAAAACACAGCCAACCCTAATTAATGGGAAAGCCATCAAGAAAAGGAAATCCCAATCTTGGATTCCATTATTTGTCAACTGCTCAGCAAAACCTCAATGAAGAGAAACAACATAACAACTCGACTTGGATTTCTTAGTCTTGTATTAAACCCAACAGAGAATCTATCTGGTTATGGTGAGACAAAATGGGTACTATGAATCCTACCTTGTTATGGTGAGACAAAATGAGCACTATGGATCCTATCTGGTTATGGTGAGATGAAATGGGCACTATGAATCCTACCTGGTTATTGTGAGACAAAGTGAGCACTATGAATCCTACCTGGTTATGGTGAGACAAAATGGGCACTGTGAATCCTACCTTGTTATAGTGAGATAAAATGGGCACTATGAAATCCTACCTGGCTATGGTGAGACAAAATGAACACTATGAATCCTACCTGGTTATGGTGAGACCAAATAGGCACTATGAATCCTACCTTGTTATAGTGAGAGAAAATGGGCACTATGAATCCTACCTGGTTATAGTGAGACAAAATGGGCACTATCAATCCTACCTGGTTATGGTGAGACCAAATGGGCATTATGAATCCTACCTGAATCCTCTGCTGGTACTCTGGTAACAGTGTCAGGCTCTCATCAGACAGCAGGAATTTCAGTCTCTTATATTCCTCTTTCAACTTCATATTCCTGTTAATCTGTTTAAACTACAATCAGAATGCAAATAATAATTTCATTGCTCACCTGTATTAAGTTTTTAGTAGTCTCCTGTAGCTATTGTAAACATTAATCATGCAGAAAATAAATTCAAACTAAAATATCTTGACCTATGAAATACTGGTCATTGTGATATGGCAAAAAAGAAATAAAACAAAAAAATTCTTTTATATGAATATCAAAACTGAGGTACTATAATCATTTGATATTAATCAGATTTATTTTCATTCTTTTTTTGTTCCTTCACCTCCTTCTTCATAAAATCCATTTTTGATCCGTGTCCACCAGTAGAAAACAGATTTTAATGAATGAAGTCACAAGCTTTAAGTAACAATGGTGTGACTGCCTGTGTAACTACAATTACATGCATAGTTAATGCATCAATAACTGACCTATTGTCTATGCTCCGCCCATTTGTACATGTACCTAACAACTGAATCTGCTCTGGCAAGCAAGTTGTTACCTTGGCAGTTATGACTGCAGCATTACACATATGATCTATGGGTTGGGAGCAGGGGTTCTTTATGGTACTTATTAGTAGGTTTCATTTTTAAATTATCATACAACATAAAATCTGCAAATATAAAATTAGGGCTATTTCAAAAAAGTTAAAATAGTTTACTAAAAGAATTATTTATGTCAACATTATGCATATTATTTTTAAAATAAAGATTTTAACAATAGTCATTTAGTCAATTAATTTTCTTTAAATGCTAATGTCCAATGAATGGGTTGTACTGTAAAGATGAATAGTGTATCATACTATTTCAGTCGTAATTTCCAAGGTCGATGACTGTAGTAAACATCACATGATCCAAGGAGGGCATTGGTACTGCTAAGAGTTTTGACTAACCTAGTTCCTGATTGGCTACAATTGGAACAGCTTGTTGACTACAAACGAGTTATTTCAAAATTTAAATGATTCACTGATAGCCTGGAATCACATTCTAGAAACTGCATATTAGCTATTGCTAAATATTGCTATTGCTTAATATATCTTTCTATATAAGCAAAGAAGAACGTGCAATCACTCATTCTTAAGTTAATATTTGCCATGAAAGTGTACTGAGAGGCTTGATTTATTAATTTAATTTGATGTCATTTCTTGGAAATATTAATATCCTTTGGATTTATCATGAAACATTCAAGGACATTTTGGACTTAATTATTTTGAATTTACCGTGAAACATTCTGGACTTAATATCTTTTGGATAAACATGAATTCAATTCAAGAACATTTGGATTTAAAAACAGTGATTCTTCTGTGATGTTAGCACGTAAGGACAATGCAGTTTTCACTTAAATACCTTTGGAATGTATCTGGATTACCAGTAACGGATAGAACTTGTTAGGAATTTTAGGAATTTGTTATTTTTAATTCTTTCACTTTGTATTTCAGGGAAATAAATTTATATTTTTAATCATACAAACTTGTTAGTTGTTATTCTTTCCTGCTACGTAATTTAAGCCCCAAGGTTGTAACAGAATGCAATTGAAGTGTGAATTCTGTTTTGACATTTGTATAAAAATATTTCCTTGATGTTTATATGTCTATCTATCCAAGTCTGAAAATCAGTCCCCAGATCTGCACTGCTATTGATGGGTGCTTTTAATCTTATCTCAGGCCCCAAGTGGCCGAGTGGTCTAAAGCGCCACTGTTATGGATCATTGCCATCTCACCTCTGTCTGCATGGGTTCGAGTCTTGGGTTTGGCCAATGTGGGTTTGTGAGAAAGCTTGCCAGTAGCTTCTCGTGGGTCGGTGTTTCTTTCCAGGGTTTTCCCGGGTTCTTCCTCCACTATTTATACTGGCCACCATGTACAGCCTATCTTGTGCTGAAAAATGGCATTAAACCATACAACAACAACAACAACAATAATCTCATCTCACCTCTTCCTACTACACTGAAATTGCTGCAGATATATCTGTCCATAACACATCAGTGCACATACTGATCATTTTTACTCACCAGTATTCCTTGCAGGTCACAAGCTACAGCTAGTTAAATGGACCTTTTGGCAATTTGTACAGTAAATTTTCACATCAACTTCTATGTTTGACAACTTATAAATCCAAGTGGAATAACAACCCTACCTCCTGTTTGTAATTTTGGATAACAGGTCAATACTGTTGCATGATCAACTGTTCACTCAATATCAATGAACCTGAAGTAACTTCCCTCATTCAAAATGGTCATTTTGATCATGTGACTGTAGATATGTCATATGAATATCACGTGATGACTACCCTGTCATGCAACCATTATCAATGTTCAACAATGCATCAAATTCAAAATGGATAGATTAAGTGACAGTACTCTAAGCAATTTATGTTTTAATGTAAAATTGAGGTACAGATCAGGACCATTTTTACAAAGGCCCATCTAGACTTCAAAGTCTTTCAGTGAAAACCCCAAGCTGGTATGACAATCCATTCTAGATGAGAAGTAATATCAAGATTTTCAAGATGGTCACCATGCAGTATTGGCGGTCAGATTGTACCATTTTTCTTCAAGACCAACTAGACTTTAAAAGAAGTCTGTTGATGAAAATTTTTATTTTGATATGACCTTCTACAATGATTACAAGATTTTCAAGATGGCTGCTATGGTGTATTATTGGTGGTCAGATTGGAATCGTTTTCATTAGGACCAACATGACATCATAAAAAGTCTTTCCTTGTCTGAGTGTGTCTGAAATCATGGAGTGGTAGCCTTTGATAGTATGCCACCAATGTTTGTTTTTTTCAAAAAAACACAGAAAAGAATTAGACAACTGCTGGATTCAGACACTCAACAGGACAATGCTGCTCACATCATTTATGATGTGGTGATTTGGTTTGTCTATGTGGGGTTTAGCACCTTTTTCAGCACCTGATAGGTTATAAATGGTGGCCAGTTTATTTGTGGAGGGAAAACCTGGGAAGACCCCAGGAAGAACCACCAACCAGGAAGCTACTGGCAAGCTTTCTCACATACCCACAGTGGTCAAACCAAGATTTGAGCTCACAATGACAGAGGTGATATGTATGAGTGTTCAGCAACATGGGACCCCTGATGATATAGCGAATAACCAGGGGCTGATGCTGCGACCAAATGTGAGATGAAAGGTATACAGTTGCTTGGAATCCAAACTGAAGGAACTTGTGTGAGGACATGCATAAGGGCATAAAAGTACCCATCAGTTAGGACTAAACTTGAACTTAAAATCAATGAAGTAAAGTTGGCTGTTTTTGCTATCATGCAAAAGATGTTCCATCAAGACTACATCATAATTGTGTACACAAGCACATAAAATATTCAATTATGTGAAATCACATTATTGTTGGTCCTACAAAAATGTGCTTTAAGTAGTCCCCATTTTGAATGGTTTCCCTGACCACTGGCCTCCTGCTTTATACAGCCAGAATCCCTTGGTATCATCGAGCCTGTGATAAACAAGTACCCTCTAGAACAACAACCTCTCTAACGTGGCCAGTGGCCAGCATATTAGTGCAAACACTGTCAAATTTATCTCTCTAAAGTGGCCACATAATGGCATTTACAGACAGAAATCTCATGAATATATTTTGTTGATTTCTAAATTCAATGCACTGAGATCTGTTCCAGCTTGCCAATAAAGTAATTTCAATCCATACAAAGAGGTAAGTAATCTGATTATTCTTACTGCTGTGTGTTGTGTGTCATCACTTTGATAGTTACTGGCTATATTACAACAAATAATTATCAAGATGGCAAAAGCCACCTGCTGAGAAACCAATATTTTGTTGTAAAATATTTCTTTGAGAATACTTACCCAATCATAATACAGGAGAACCACAACAACCTTGCAAATGCAGCCTGATGGAGGTTTGGCAGAGTGAACTCCAACTGGTATAGGGATTGGTGCCAAATCCCATGAATATCTCAGTTACTGCTGGAGCATAAGGCATGCTGTGTGGATGTAAATGCATGGAGGCTGAGAGGGTGTATGTGTATTATGATTGGATGTGTATTCTCTAAGAAACATATTTTGCTAAAATAAATTGGTTTCTTCTTTAAAAACTCTAACCATTCATAATATCTTAGGAGAATAGGTAAGAGGTGGAGGGAGGTACATCCCCTTACCCCAGAGAGACCATCTCTGGTCCCTAAGGTATGTGAGACAGCTTCTAGAGAACCCGACTGGAAAAGACTCCATCTGTTGGGGAATGGCTGTGAAAGGAAAAAAAGTTTCCCTATCGCAAATCCAGTGGATGTCATGAAGCCTCATCTATGTGAAGCTGTGGAACAATCTGGAAAGGCAACCTCTGTGCCATGGGTAGAAGTTCCTCAAGGTTGACTTGAGCATATTTGGGATGAGAGATCTCTGATATCAACTCGAGATGTGAATTCGGATCTCCATCCCAAGGCATGGATAAAGACAGAACAGTTTCACTCATAATATAGTGATTGTGCTGACTGTCCGAACTTTATGAACATATGAGAGCAAATTCATTGGTGTGGGTTTAGTCCTATATGCAGGACAGATAGCCCACTTCATTCAGAATGTAAATACCTATGTTGGTATATCATTCTTCCCCTCTGAAGGTAAAATGAGGCATGATCTCCTTCAATGCAATGGCTTGATATTCCTGAGACACCACTTCAGAGCTCGCACTGGGTCCTGTCAATGACATTGAGATGAAGTGTCCAGAATAGAAGGAAATTAATACCAATATCTAATTTCTCATGAATGGAAGCCTGTTCTTGGTAATGAAAGCAGGGGGCTTCACGAGTGATATTGATTCATCATGGCAGAAATGCAAAGAGATGGGTCTACCAATAAGAAATGTATTGCTGATTTTGCCTGCCAACTGCCAAAGTAGTGAGGAAGCAGTATTTATAAGACAGGTAAGCTCTTCAGAGCAGTTCCAGTGGTGTCGTTTTCTGCCAGGTCAATAACCATGATAGTTTCACTTGCAGGTAAGATAGATCCATGAGGTGGTCCCTATATACTGTACATCTTCCACAGGAAGTGCCAAGCCGCACTATGCAGTTAGACTGATCCAAGAGTGTGTCTGTATAGACTGGGCATCATCTGCAGGAAGTGTCTATTCATGACGAGTTTGGCAGCATTATGCGAGTCATGGAACTAGACAAGTTCATTTTTGGCTCATACTGTATGATGGATTGGTTAGGGCCTACTGCAGTCAGATTATACAGCCAAGTCTGGTGATGAAGGAACATGGCCATCTTGGCTGGCATGATGCTGTCCAGTTCTTGTGGTTGGGATGGGTTACAGGTTACTGATCCACGTATCTGGTCTGTAACTCTGAGATGAGAGACTGTAACTGATGCTTGTTGCTGTTTGCCATCTTGTTGCCCTTGCATGGAATCATATGATTTCATCCCCTGAGCCACAATTGACTTTTGTCCATAATATGCAAGTCTGACATGTATTCAAGGGGTGACAACCAGAGACACATGTTGAATGGTTGTCAGACTGGTCATGCCCATGGTCTAAATCTGTAGGACAAAACAGAGCAGACACAATATACATGTAGTGTCCTACTTTATGAACCCATGCAGAGTTACCCTTGATGATCAATACCTGTAAAGGGGTGGACATGACATGTAAAGGTTGAATTAGAACATAACTATGAATATATAGAAAGCAGCCACTAAATAGTCAGTTCTAGTCACAATAATCAGTAGGCACATCAATTTGACTGTCTGTACAGGTAGAATCACTGGAGCGTTGCAGTACCTACATGAACGAACTGGAAGGCAAATAATCAATTTGTCACAGCTTACCTGTATGAATTTGATTGCCTATAGACATAAACATCACTCAAGCATTGCTTATAGTAACATGGATGAGCTGGATGCTACTGAGTAAACTAAATTTGGAAAACATACTTGTATTTATCTGACCTGAGCAGAAGATATACAGTAATATAAATAAGTTTCTATATTACACACAAAAACCAGTACATAAAAAAGGAAGCACCATTGTAGATACTTACAAAGAGATGTGACAATATCCATTATGAGACTATTTGACCTGTAGGACATTCTATACAGGTAAAATCCATAAAGTGTCATGCATACATCTATGAATTAGTGCTAGCAGATGACTGAAAAGGCTCAATGATGTCCAACACCAGTAAATTCAGTGTACCTGTCTTTCTGAACACATGATGGGTGCTGAACTATACCATATAATGTTTTACCTGGAAATTAGCAAAGCAATGAAGTGTTGAGGTATAATAAAGTTTACAAATCTACCCATAGGAAGGCTCAAGGACAGCCTGCTCAAGTAAAATCATTGAACCTTGGTGCCTGGATGCTAAGAATGCCTTGATATAGAAAACTCACCTGTATGTAACCAGGCATAATGGAATTATACATATATAAAGAGTTTTCTATTGGCATAGTGACAAGCATGCATATACAAAAAAAATTATAACCTGAACTAATTGTGAAGTCGCATAGGCTACCAAAGCAAGTAACTAAGTGCTAGTAAATGTGAGAAGACAACAAAGTGTTAGAAAATGTTAGAGACAGAACTGTGTCAGCATAAGAAGAGAGAAAAAGCTGGATATATAGATGGAGTATACTTTCCTTAGAACAGGGTTAGTAGCATATTTCTTTCAGAATTTTCAAGGTTTCTCAAGAATCAAAATCACGTTTTTCAAGGTGCATTATTACATTAATTTTAAAGGATGCATAAAGGAAACTGTATGTAAATAGAAGTTAGTACTTAGTATTACTTCATACAAGGAACATTTCTTGCAAATTTATTTTTAAAAAAACCTCAAAATATGAAGTCAAGAGTATGATCATTCATATCATTCCCACTAATACTAAACATCCTACATCTGGGCATTAGAATAATGTACAGTCACTGAACAATGTTCATTTTACACTGTCTACACTACACTATTCACCAAGTCCAAAATATTTTTGAGTGAATTTTTCAGTTCCTGTAGCTCATCATCAAGCTGTTTTTCAAGAGCTTAAAGTTCAGCGATTTTGTTCTTAACACTATTCCTCAAACTATTTGATGCTGTGATAAAGAAAATTTTCTCATGGGTCCCTGCTTTCAATGCATAGTCATCAGCAGCAGTTGTCATTGTATCAATGTCTTTTTCAGTACCTGCCTTTCTTCTTCACCCACCCCCATAAAAAAAAGGAAAAAAGATATTTGGGTTTTTTTTTATATCATCACTTAACAGTGTACGGATATTTTGAACTATTTCATATTAGAGATATTAATATTTCTCTCTGCTTGGCTGTATTTATATATCTTAGATTTATCGTGTTCATTGCAATTATTGTCAGTCCTATTTGCACTCAATCCAAAAATAGAAACAGATGTAACTAATTTCATAATTAAGACTCTATACAGTTTCTAATTTAAAACTTAAATCTCTGTGTTCACAGACATACGTATTTTGTCAAAAACAATTTCATGCTGGCTTCTTGTTTTGCCGTATTAGCCACCATTACGAGAGCTTGGTGGGGTTTTTTTTCAGCTGCATGTGACCGTATAGCACTCTCTCCCACTGCACGCAAATCAACATCCCTCTGGCATAATTTGCATTTTGCAAAACTCTCTGAGAAAGATCTCATAATCCAAACTTTATAATTTTTTTTGTCTAGCCACTGAAGTTGGAATCGGTAGCCACCCATTTTGAAGCATATAAACGATTCATATTTAAACCATGGCTTCATCTGGGCTTCGTACAATTGGAAGTTCAAAATGTACAACTGCACAGTGGTCAGTTGTAGAAATGTTTGTTCTGGCACAAACTTAGAGAGAGATTTTTTGTGCTTATTTTTCTTTTCTTTTTTATTTCAATCTGTAAAACAAAAACTATTTATTAAGTCCTTTTGGTTTCAATAAAAATCAAGGCTTTTCAAGGTACCCAGACAATATTTTGAATTTTCAAGGTGTTTTCAAAGCCTTGAGGGACAAATTCATTTTTCAAGGTCCCCTATGGACCCTGTTAGAAGCAAAAAGACTCCTCCAATGTGTAATGGTATATCTTCAAAAAGTTTCTTCTGGATTTTGCAAGGTCTCTTATGGCGAGAGAGTGCTTCTTAGCATGAGCAGAAGTAGTAACTGAGATATTCACAGGATTTGGTGCCAATCCCTTTAACCAAGAGGAGTTCACTCTGCCTGATGGCCACCTAGGTGGGCAAAATCTTTTAGCTTCTTTTAACTAAAAGTGTTATCTAGAAGGGCTGGATTTGCGAGGTAGTAGTAGTAGTTCTCATAAAGAATTATGATTAGGTAACATATTTAAAGAATAGTATTGTTCAGCTCAGGACAGTATGACATTTGGTAAGTAAGGTTGTTATGTAAGCTATCATTGTTTCTCGCTCACAGATAACAAAATGAATTTCAAAGGGTACCAGTCTAAAATCAGTCAATCAAATGTCAAGTTCATTTCCTTGTAAACACAGAACGTTTCAACCGCAATACAAATTGCCACTACTGGAATAAGTTGGTACAAAATGTCATCAGAGATTCTCAGTTTAGAATGAAAAGTAAAAGCAATTTGACCAAATGACAAATGGGTCCATGACCACAGCCATGTTGTAAGAGGGGCTGAAATTAAATGAGAACCACTGTATATATGAGGACCACTACAAATGAGGACCACTGTATAAATCATGACCACAAAAGCCAGAGTTCATACTAAATAAAATCTAGACTTAACTGATACATGAATCAGTGGGATAAATCAATTATAAATAAGTCACAAAATATTTTATCTTCTTTTCCTTTTCCTCACTTCTTTATCCAGTTCGTGCGTGAATGAGTGTGTGTTGTGTCAATTTTTGTTGTTTCTAAAACACACCACGATTTCATTGGTAAACAATGGGTTAAGCAAAGGGTCCTATTCTTTCCACAGAATAATAGTTGTTCATTGGGCTTATACATTCATATTTTCTAACAACCACAAAACTGACAAATAAAGTTGATCTACAAAAAAAAAGAAAATTCCCAGCATAACTGAAACTGCTAGGACAGCAGAATATCTGTCATTTACATGTGTCTTCTTCAATTCTAATTATCTGAACGACATAGAAAGATGCTGTCAGGATTTTATCTTAAGGGGAGAGCTCCCAGACTTGTCACAAAAATAAGGGAGGAGTAGAAAAAAAGAAGAGAGAGCAGGAAACAGCCATAGTTCAATAATTAACTAATACTTCAATATTCATCCTTCTTCTTGCTCCACTCTGTCAGAGCTCTACTGAAATCAAAACCTTTTAAATATGTTGCCTTTAGCAGCAGTAATCTTACGATTTTTTCTGAGTTTAATCTATGCCTTATCTGTGAATGAATATTGTTCTATGCCAAGATCCCCTTTTCACAGTCTGCTGTCTGAAGGGACATATACATAGCTGGCTTAACCAGCTTGAATAAACTGGTGTGTGTGTGTGTGTGTGCTTTAGATTTTTAACGTAGCTTTAACAATTTTTCAGTCATATTGCTACGATGTCTGCAGTGTGACAGTTTATAGTGATGTCCAGCACTGGGGCATCATGCCGCAGACATGTGGCATGATGTCCCACCCAGTCACATTATCCTGACACCAGGCCGACCAGTCCTAACACTAACCTCTTACTGCTGAGCACCAAGCGAGGCAGCTGTTAGTACCATTTTTTAAAGCCTTTGGTATGACTCAGCCAGGGTTCGAACCCGTGACCTCCCGCATCCAAGGCGGACGCTCTAACCACTAGGCCACCGAAGCAGTCAAATAAACTGGTTGTTATGTACACTTTTCCAGCTCACAGACATGGCCTTTTGAATACTTCTACTCCAAAATAAGTTTTTTCACCAACATAAGCTCTGCGAAAGCTTCATTTTCTGAAATCAGTGCTTTGTTCTCTATTATACCAGATTTCTTATCTGCTCCATAATGCTATATTAATGCCATAGTGTCCTTTTAAAGAAAGAGATATTTTGATCCAAAAAATATCTTTACTTTTTAATTTCATTTTATATTCTAATTTATTCAGTTTATCTTACACCTTATGGAACTGCATAGTTTTGTATCACACAATTCCACAGAACAGAATTGTAAACTGCACTCTATATTTAAAACTTCTCTCTTATTTTTAAGTACACTTGGTTGACTGCCTTTTCTAAATTCAATTATGAAATACCAATGACAGAGGGTTTGACCTGCTTGCCGTCTGTTTTTGTCCATCCAGCATGTACATGGATTCGTATTCAACATGACTTTCAGGTTTAAAATCATACACTCGCTGGTATCTTCATTAACACTTTACATCTCTAATAATCTGACATAATTCGTATCTTTAAAAATCACTGTCATCATCGCTATCATCAGCCATTATTTGCTGAACAAAATTGTCATCTAAGATGAACCACATTGGGAATCAGCAATTTCAGTGTTCTAGGCAGCCCACATTGTAAACATGCACTTCTAAAGCTCCCATGATGCATGGTTCAAACTAGAACAGAACACTTGTTCCAAGGCCCAACAAATTTAGTTTAAAAACGACTCGTGTCAAGCCAAAGAACCCAGATTTGTAAATAGTTGTCCACCTGAAAAAAGGCTGATGTCACAACAAGAGCTGATACCCCAACTGGCTGCATGACTTACGTCATGACAAGCACTTCAATGGTTAAACAGTTAACAAAAATTGTATACTGCACAGAGTACATTTTTAAATACATGACTTTAAACTAATCTGCATGAATTCTCACACATCACTGCTCTCCAAGTGTTGAAAAATTTACACAAATTTTGCAAAATTCCTGCATTTACACATTCATACTTAAGAACGCATGGAGAGACAACTTTAACATTATATGCCCCTTCCATATTTATGCTGAAACATGAAAGAATCATGAAGCATTCTGACAATACATACATGTTCCATGAATGTTGGGCAATGTATACACTGATACGTATCAAATTTGTCCTTCATAAACTGTAGAGCTCTGAACTGCTCAACAAGCTCAATGTCTCTCAGATTTAGGTCAAATTCTGGCAAGCCCTTTGGATTTGCTTCAGCCAATCGCAGGAGCTCTTGGGTTGTGATGGATATTGCCTGACCAGGTGGGTCATCTCTGTAAATTAATAAAGACAAAATAGTTTTTTATTTTCTCAATCCAATTTCCTCTTAACAGATTACATCCTCTACAGGATGGCAAGATATGTCTGTTTATTTAAGCATGTCTGTTTATTCCAATACTGTAAAACTGCATTCATCCACTTTACTGAACCTGCACACATAACCTATCTACAAAATTAAAGGCTATTTTATTTAAATTTACCTGGAGGAGGAGAAAACCACATTTCTGGGGACTACCACTGATGGAAAAGATTTAAAATTACACAGACAAAAAAACAAGTGTCTCTCGAAAGGAACGATACTCTAATAGCTGAAAAAACATCAGAAATTCAGGATAACATCATTTCTTCCTTTAAATGCTGAGTATTGAGATCATTTAGAACTTGACATCATTAGAGATCTTCTGATGAAAACCATATGTCAATACAACTGTCCATTCAGCAGGAGAAGCAATAACATTTTTAAGATGGCCAACAGGGAATCCAACCTGGATGTTAAATCTGGTATCATTTTCATTTAGGACCAACTAGATATCATAATACATCTTTTCCTTACACACTATATGATTTAGCCTGCCATTCAGAAGGAGTAGCTATAAGGAGATTTTCAAGATGGCTGCGACTGTGGCCATACTGGCTGTGAGATCAGCTTCATTTTCATTTGCTGAAAACCCCATGTTACTGAAATGTGAAATATAGTCACAGTGACCTACTTCTGAAAAGAAACTGACATATACACAAAACTAACACCAAGTTACTGAAACACAAAATGTAGGCCACTGTGACTAAAGTTTGGCATTGACATTTGTTGTACTTATAAAGATGTATCTACATGCAAAGTAATATGCCTTTGTAGCTGATAATGGGCAAGTTATTTACAGAAATGCAAAAGTGAACCAAAGTACTAGAAGTGTGAAATAATGTGACAGTGACCTATTTTTGGTAGATGATGTGCTAACCAAAATGCAAGTACATACCAAGCTGCATGACTCTGTGACCAATGCCTTAGAAACTGGCCTAAATGCAAAAATTAAAGTCAGCAAAGTCCAAAATGTAGGTCAAAATGACCTATATTTGTTAAGGTGATATTGTACTCATCCAAGATGCACATACATACAAGCTGTATGTCTATTAGGAAAAAATATGCCAGAGAAAAGGGACTAAATTCAAAACTTAAAGCTGCAGGAGCATAAAATTAAATCATGGTGACCTACTGTTTGGTTGATTTACAATGTACTCAAGAAAACACATCTACATATAAATTTCAAAATGGAGGCATATAAAATGCAATGTGTGTAATAATTTCAAGGCTCGTTTAAAAAATATAAAAGAAATGGATACAAAGAGACAAAGGCATGCATACAGTGAAATCTGTCTACAAAGGACACTCAAGCGACCACAACAACTCATCCTCTATGAACAGGTGTTGTTTAGACACAATATGACTATGTATCTCAAGTTGGAAAACAAAATTACTAAATGCTGTCCATTATGACTTGGTGTTCTTTATATTCAGGGTCACTACTTAAAACTGGGGTACAAAATTCCTAAAAGATATCCTATGCAAAACAGATGTCCTTCATATCCAGGGTCACTACTTAAAACTGGGGTACAAAATACCTAAAAGATGTCCTATGTAAAGAGATGTCCTTTATATTCAGGGTGACTGTATTTTAAATTAGGGAACACAATTCCTGAATGTCATTCTTTATGAACATGTGTCTTTAATATGCTGGGTAACTATATATTTGAATTTATATTTAGGAGTTTTGCTTGCTTTCTGAACAGGTATCCTTGCTATACTGGGTGACTATGTACTTGAAATTAGGGAATAAAATTCCTAAATGTCAATTCTTTATGAACATGTGTCCTTTTCTCAAGATAACTCTGTATTTTAAATTAGGAAACAAAATACATCATGTCACTCTTGACAAACACAAATCCTTACCATACACAATGTTTCTGCCAGGATTGACAAAAATTGGGCCAATTGGCACCCTTCATTTGATAAAGCAGGCCATTGGTTGTTGTTGTTATAGGATTTAACACCATTTTTCAGCACAAGATAGGCTATACATGGAAGCCAGTACAAATGGTGGAGGAAGTACTAAGGAAAACCCCTGAAAGAACCAATGACCCACGAGAAGCTAATTCTCACATACCCACATTGGCCGAGCCTGAGACTCGAATCCACACAGACAGGTGAGATGGCAGCGATCCGCAACAGTGAGCGCTTTAGACCACTCGGCCACTTGGGGCCCCTGCAGGCCATTGGTGTGATCATAATGCACCAACTGCATAATGTAAATGCAATTGAAAAAGATCACTTGATGGATTTCATTCATTTTCATAAAAACAATAACTGATAAATTCTGACATTACTTGATCTGTATCAGGTTAAAGATTTTTCAATAATGCCTCTTTCACTTCTGTTGATCCTTGATTGGTACATTAAATCTCTCTCCTTTTTTTTTTGTATGACTTTGTCTTTATACATACAAATCCCACAAGGGCACATCCTGACTGAAACACTATATACTGGGTGATTTTGTATCTGCAAATTAGGAAATAAAATTTGTAAATGTCATGATTTATTAACAAGTGTCCTTTATATGAAGATGTCTGCTAGCCAGATTTCAATGTATTTTGTGTCCTTTATATGAAGATGTCTGCTAAGCCAGATTTCATTATATTTCGGTCACATGCAAGAGTAACTGTTTGCTCATCTAATGTAAAGGGTCCCGGGTTCTTCCTCCACCATTCATACTGGCCGCCATGTATAGCCTATCTTGTGCTGAAAAATGGCGTTAAACCCTATAACAACAACAACATTAACCAAAAACAAAATCAACTTTCACAGTTACACAAACTTGTGTCTGGAAAAGTGGAGTATATTGTCTGCACAAATGGATTATCGGCTTTCAGGCATAAAAATTCTGTTGTAGATAGCGATCTTGAAATCCCCCCCAAAAGTTTACCCAAAATGAAATAATTTCATGGCACAGTAGACTAATACAACTTGTGCAGAATATACAATCACTGATTACTCACTTGAACCTTGGCTGACTTCTCTTCTTGAAATCATTTATAATTTTATCAACTTCGACTTTTATTGTCTTTGCGGTAATGACACTAATCTGGTCACCGCTGAGATCAACAACATCATGCCAGCACGGACCTTCCGGAATAAATAACCCCACATTAGTCATTGGCTGAACATCATTGCTGAAGTTAATTTTGCCTTTGTCTTCATCAACATTTCCCTTTGTGTTTTCTTTAATGTTTTTATCACATATCACAAGACAGGTGAAAAGTTTTTCATTTTTCAGTCCTAAGAAGAACTTCAAAACAACACCAAGGGCATTTCTGTGAGAATCATTATTAACAACCACCACTCGACCTGGTGACAAGGCCTTCAAAGCTGTTGGATGAGTAATGACCACACTCTGAAAAGAAAATGAATATTTCTAAATAATTAATTATTTAATCATTAAGTACTTACATGTACAGTAAAACCTGTCTTAAGCAACCTCTGCTTTAAGTAACCACCTGTCATTTACAACCACAATCAAAATGCACAAATCAATTTTATTATATTATGCATGTCATGAGAAACCATATGAGGAATGGTACCAGTGACCATGAATTTATGGGAAAACATGCATTTCAACAGTGTTATCATGACCGAATCAAAGAAAAAATACTACTGACCCTGATTTAATCCTTGTAAACATGGCCACTTAGGAGAGTTCTCCGGCCATGTGCAGAATGTTCTGAACAACAGTGCTATGAATACCTGTATAGAAAAAAACAGACAAATACCACTAAACTTTGTTTAATCCTTTGTAACCACAACTGCTTAAAAATAAAGAAAGTTTAAAACAAAAACAAAATGAGTTCTTAAATTTGGCAGGCCATGCAGGTAGTGTCATTTCTTACAGACTGTAAACTAGGCTTCAGCACATGTCACTAACTGTCAGTTGGTGTTGAGGTCATGTGAATACCCATATATCAATTCAGATTAACCATTCTTTCTTCAATGGTAAAAGTCCTGGAAGAATGGAATCAGTTCAGATGTTCATATTGTTTCTTTATCATTTGTGAAAATGCACACTACACCCATAATTTCATTATAAGAAATCTTTCTAAAAGCCTTCAATGTAGCAGTAGAGAATATAATTTATCTTTGGAGATAATCCATAATGCGAGGGGTGAGTTCTTTGTCTACATCTTCAATACTAGTTTGGGAGAATCGCTGTCCTGATTTTATTTGTCACTGTTGAAGGGTTGTGTTCTTTGTCTCATTTACAGTAATTACAACCCAAGCTTGGAACCGTGTATGGGCCAATGATGTGTGGGTCTGACTGGGTCTGTGATCTTTTGTTTGAGATCTTACAAACTGAGATCTAAGACAAATCATTTGCAATGGTCATATAAACAGGTGAACCATGTTAATGAGATCCACAGGAGAAGGAATTAACAAGCTGAGGTATGATTCTCTGAAAGGACTGAAGGTATCATTGAGATAATTTTGGAAAACATTTGTGGCAGGGCATAATAATACATTAAATGTAATTTCTCATTCTTTAATATACTACCAGTACTCAGGGACCTACTTTGTCTAATTACCTGAGGCTGAGAAATTTTATATAATGAAATAAGCCCTCCAAACCCAATCTGGCTTTAAATAACTAACTATTTTCTCCAGTCAATCATGTATAAAAAGATCACACTATGTAAATTGCTTGTGTTGCTATGGATACAAGAATTATTGGTATACTGAATTATTATAACAAGAGGCCCAGGTGGTCCTGAGATTGCTCACTTAGCTGACATGTGCCTAATAGCCAAGTGCAAAACAGCATTAGCAAAGAGATCTATGGCAGTACGATGCATTTTTGTAGAAATTTTGTTCAACATTACCGATTGCATCTAATGATAACAACTATTTCAAGATTTCTCTAGATTTTATATATTCACCCATACTTACCTGCACAGCAGCATCATTTGTCTAATACTAAAAGGCCTCTATACTAGCATGCTTTCTATCAAAGTTAGTCAAAATTTGTTCCAAACCATTATGATCAAGATATTTAAATGTTTCTCAATTTTCAGCAAAAGTGGCCCTATCTGATGGAGGATCAACAAGCTAAGATGCTTTCTCCAAAATTCTGTTAAGTGATTTTTCAGAAATTTTTAAAAAGTTTATTTTTAGTAACAGCAGATTTCTGATGGCAGATTGGCATCACTTTGCACAAATTTACAAGCCATTCATGCCAAGATGCCTTCCATTAAATCTAGTTAAATTCTCTGATGTAGTTTTTGAAACATTATTTATTACCGCTCTGGTGGCCTAGTGGTTAGAGCGTCATCAGATGTGGGAGGTCACAGGTTTGAACCCCAGCCAAGTCATACCAAAGACTTATAAAAATGGTACTAGCAGTGGCCTTGCTTAGTACTCAGAATTAAGAGGTTAGCATTAGGACTGGTCGGCCTGGTGTCAGGATAATGTGACTGGGTGGGACGTGATGCTACATATCTCCGGCATGATGCCCCAGTGCTAGACATCACTATAAACTGTCACACAAATCACACACACACTGAAACGTTATTTAAGGAAACTGTATTTTTAGTACTGACTGCCATATTTGTGTAGCAAATTGACTTCAACTGCACAAAATTTGAAAGCCCATAATGCCAAAATTATTTCTGTCATATCTGGTCTAACTCTGCTGAGGCGTTTCTGAAAGTCATTTAAGGTTTTTAAAATTTTTTAGTACTGGTGGCTATATCTGATGTTGGATTGACTTTATTCGCAAAAAGCTGAATAGCTTTTACATCAGGATGCTCTCCTATTTGGTCAAATTTTTTTTTTGTGGTTTTTGAAAAGAAGTCATTAAAAAGATGTTTCTATTTTAAGTAATGGTGGTCATGACTGACTGTGCATCTGCATGATTTATTTCAAATTTAAAACCATCTATGCCAGGACACTTTAGTCTCATTTGGTCAAATTCTATTAAGTGATTTCTGGTTTTTCTAATTTAGTAATGGTGGCCATATTGGATGATTGATCAGCATCCAGTGAAGAAATATGAAATGCTTAAATGCCATGCTCACTGTAAAATCATATGCAAATCAGTCATGAATTTTTTGGACCAGAATATTTAAACAGCAACTGAGAAAGGATACCAGATGACAGACAAAGCATGCTGGATGATGTTGATGTACAAAGGACCATTCATTAGCTCACTTGGTCTTAGAACCAGGTGAGCTAAAAAGGAGAGCAATTCTGAATTGTCGTCATTCTGATCTGCAAAATTTTGGCAAGTTCAACCCACTGCAGAAGAAGGAGAAAAGGAAAGAATGATGCCAAAATACAAAAGATTTATCATATTTATCCCATTTTTCTCTGACTGATGGGGGACAACAATATAATACATTTACCTGCAGGTGCTCCTTCAAACTTCTGTAATCTCTACATGCTTCCCAATAAGCTTCAAGATCAATGGCACACATGTAACACTCAATGTCTTGCATATCTTTCAGCTTTATCTGCAGCTCATCTAATGCTTGCTTGTGCTTGGAGATGTCCTTCTGATTGTGGTATTCTGAGAAGCTCCTCTTGATCATATCCTCCACTCGGAGTTTCTCCACTCGGAGTAAGTTCAGAATCATGGAATATGTCAGTCGGAATTGTGACTCCAGCTTGGTAGGCTTGCCCTTAAACAGGGAACAAATTACAATCAAGTATTGTCATTGCAAACATCCATTTGTGTGAATATCCTGTTTCTATGGAGAAAAAAGCCAATGAGAATGATTTCTTGCAGATCATTCCATATCTAATAAATTATATTCATTTATTATAAATTTACATGCTTATAAGCTGAAACCGTTGTTCAAATCTGCCAATCTGGTCAGTTTCTTTATGGACCCTCCAGTACATATTTTGTTTGCAAAATGGGTTTCTATAATATCATCTGTGTATAATACATAACATCCATCCATATACAATCAGCTAGTTGTACCTTTGTTCTAAGTTACTTTATATACTAGATTTTATGTAATTAGTTTTTCTAATGTATTTTGATTTTTGTAGTTCTCAGCAATTTCCTGAAAATCAGTCAGAAATCAGAAGATTTTGCAAAGATTTTTTTGTGCTAAACTTTGCTTACAAGTCAACTCCTCATCCCCCAACCCCGATCTTTGTAAGTCAAAATGTATGAAAAGAATCTTCACTTATAAGGGTGATTACATGCAGTACCTAAAAATGATTTTAACCTGTTAACATGCCTGGAAATGGATTTTTGAAATGCCCATAATGGCAGAATATTGGATTTAGGAACAAATAGACATCATAAGAAATCTTTCAGTGAAAATCCAATGTCAATATCATCATCCATTTAAAAATAGCAACAATAAAAATTAAAATGATTGCCATGGTGGGCATATTGACTATCTGTTGGGCACCATTTTCACTTTTGACTAACTACTGTATTTAAAGAGTCAAAAATTTTATAAAGAGGGTGAAGTTTTTTAAAAATGTAAATCAAATAAACAAGAAATTGCTTTTTATGTATGTTTCTAAGTCTGTAAAAGAAAGCTTTTTAATTATAAACAACACATGATTAAGACATTAAAGATAATTTCAATGGATTCAACTGAGAATTAGGGCAGCCATCGATTTGTGCCAAGGTGAAGTCGGCTTCACAGATATCTCACTAGCTGTTAAAACAAAGGTAAGAACTTTTACCAGCATCATTTTATGCAGATCAGCCATTTCTGGGGTATCCCCCTTACAAAGAATAATGACCGTGCCAGTAGTGTCAAGACCACGCCTTCCTGCTCTGCCTGCCATCTGGACATATTCCCCAGGCACGAGGTTGCGGAAATTAGATCCATCATGTTTTCTGATGGAATCAAACACAACAGTCTTAGCCGGCATATTCACACCCATGGCAAATGTCTCAGTGGCAAAGAGAATCTGAAACAATGAATTGAAGAATGCTGTAATGTTCATATCTGTAAATCAAATATAAACAGGCATATTCCATAATACAGCTCTCCCTTGTTATAATGCACTGTATTATAATGCAGGTGTGAACCATAATGCAGTTCTCCCTTGCTGTAATTGTCTGTATTATAACAAGTATGGATCATAATACAGCTCTCCCTTGTTTTAATGCCCTTTATTATAATACAGGCATAGACTATAATACAGTTCTCCCTTCTTATAATGTGCTGCATTATAACACACGTGTGGACCATAGTTTGCATGCCCTGTATTATTACACAGGCGTAGACTATAATACAGTTCTCCCTTCTTATAATGTGCTGCATTATAACACAGGTGTGGACCATAGTTTGCATGCCCTGTATTATAACACAGGCATAGACTATAATACACTTCTCCCTTCTTATAATGTGCTGCATTATAACACAGGTGTGGACCATAGTTTGCATGCCTTGTATTATAACACAGGCATAGACTATAATACAGTTCTCCTTTCTTATAATGTGTTGTATTATAACACAAGTGTGGACCATAACACAGCTCTTTCTTGTTGTAATGCCCTTTATTATCACAAATGAGTGGACCAAGATATAGCTCTTCCTTGTTCAAATGCCCCATATTATATCACAGGAGTGGACCAAAATACTGCTCTTCAAGGTTGAAATGCCCTGAATTATCACACAGGTGTGGACTGTAATACAGCTCTGCTTGTTATGATGTCTTGTGATATAATACAGGCATGGACCACAACTCTCCCTTGGTATAATGCCTTGCATAATAACAGGTGTGGACCATAATACAGCACTCTCTTTTCTAATGCATTATAACACAGTTGTGAACAACAATACAGCTCTATTTTGTAATAATGCCCTCTCATATTCTACATCATAATAGATGTGGACCATAGTACGGCCCTTGTTGTTGTAATGGCAATGCCCTGAATAATAACACAGGTATGGACCATAATGTAGTTTCATTTTTATAATGCATTTTATTGTAACACTGGTAAGAACCACAATACAGTTCATCTTTGTTATAACATTCCACATTATAGTAGAGATGTGGACCACAGTACAACACTCTCTTGTGATAACGCCCTGTATTTTAACACTGGTGTGGACTACAGTACAGCAATCACTTCTCATAATGCCTTTTATTATAACACAGGTGCCAATTATAATACAGCACTCTCTCCCTAAAATGTTAATTATTATATAACACAGATGTGAACCATAGTTCAACCCTCTCTTGCAATAATTCATTTTTGTTATAACATGTGCTGACCATAGCACAGCTATCCCTTGTTATAATTCATTTTTGTTATAACAAAGGTGTTGACCATAGCACAGATCCCCCTTGTTATAATTCATTTTTGTTATATCATGTGTTGATCATAGTACAGCTCTCCCTTGTTACAATTCATCCATACTTTGTTTGAAAAACAGCATCATTTGTCGAAAATTGGGAAGTCTTTATTCCATGATGCTGTCAAACTTTGTCAAATTGTAATTGGTATTTCTTTTAAAGTTGTTAAATGTGTTTCTATTCCAGCAATGGTAGCCACATTTGATAGCCGATTGGCATCATTAGCAAACATCTGAAAGGCCTTCAAGATAGGGCACTGTGTGTCAAATTCGATCAAATTGTGTTCAGTAGTCTGTGAGAAGTTGTTGAGAAAGCATTAAGAAGTTGTTATAGAATTTTCAAGCTATAAAATACTGGCCATATTTAATGGGAAATTGAAACCATTGCAAAAAAAATATGAAAGCCCATCATTTCAGAATGCTTTCTACCAAATTTGATCAAATTCTGCTCAGTAGTTTCTAAGAAAAAGCAATTCATAAGTTTTTCTATAAATAGTAATGGTGGCCATATCGGATGCCTGATTAGCATCATTTCTACAAAACTTAAATCCCCTCATGATGTCTTCTTTCAAATTCTGTTCTGTGGTTTCAAGAATAAGTCATTTAATGAATTTTATATTTTTAGTAATCATGGTAATGTTTATAGTTGGATTGACATCTTTTATACAAATACGAAAGCCCTTCAAACCTGGATGTTTTTCATCAAATTTGGTCAAATTCTGTTGAATACTTAAGAAATGCTGTTCCAAGATTTTCCTATTTTCATAATTGTGACCATATTTGATTGCAGATCAGTATTACTTATAAAAACTTAAAAGACCTGTATGCAAGGATGCATTTTATCAAATTTGGTGAAATTCTGTCAACAGATTTTAAGATGGAAGTCATTTGAAGATCTTTCTAATTTTAGCAACAGTGGCCATATCTGATGATGGATTAGCATCATTTATACAAATTCAAAAGCCCTTCATGCCAGGTCTGGCCTCATATGGTACAGTAGATTCTGAGAGGAGAGTGAAAATAGCAAATGTTAAATGATACATCACAGACAGAATCATGCTATAAGCTCATTCAGCATTACGCCCAGGTGAGTGAATGATTTAAAACAATAATGTTCTTTCTTTCATGTATGTGTAAGTGAGGATACTTTCACAATAGCTTGTCAGATCATCTACATATTAATATATGACAGATGAAAACTAATGTACATTTCTGAAGACAAAAATACTGAATCTGATACAACACAACATTTGAATTAATCACATGATTGCTGAACTGTATTGTTGTAACTAGAATCAATTCAAACAAAGAAACAGTTTGTATGTTTTTTAACACGTTCCAGAGTATATTAAGAACTGATAAAGTTTTACATAGACTTGACACTACTGTAGGTTACAAAAAGCAACAAAATAGAGATTTAAATATAATAGGCTCTTATCACAACAAAATGACTTGTAATAAAATGTGTCAATGAAATTAGAACTAACTATATTAGAAACAGAATTTACTTTAACAAATTCCCTTTGAAGGAGAATTTACCTTAACAAGTCCCCTCTGAAAGAGAAGCTCCACAACCTCCTTGAGAATGGGGAGGATTCCACTGTGGTGTGCACCCAGTCCTCGTTTCAAAATGTCCTCCATCTGGGTCACCTGGTAATCAAAATGAGGTCTTATAAATCCAGGAATTAATCCATTAAAAGGTGGATATATAAAGCAAGGTCATTAATTAATATACAGGATGCTGTGATGGATGTATAAAGCAAGGTCATCAATCAACATACAGGACAATGATGGATGTATAAAGACAGGTCATCAACCAATATACAGGTCACCGTGATGAATGCATAAAGGAAGGTCATCAATCCATATACACGACACTATGATGGATACATAAAGCAAGGCCATCAATCGATATACAGGACAGTGATGGATGTATAAAGCAAGGTCATCAACCAATATACAGGACACTATGATGGATGTATAAAGCAAGGTCATCAGTCAATATACAGGACACTGATGGATGTATAAAGCAAGGTCATAAAGTAAGGTCATCAATCAATATACAGGACACTGTGAGGGACATATAAAGCAAGGTCATCAATCAATACACAGGACACTGTGAGGGACATATAAAGCAAGGTCATCAATCAATATACAGGGCAGTGATAGATGTATAAAGCAAGGTCATCAATTAATATATTGGACACTGTGATGGATGTATAAAGCAAGGTCATCAATCAATATACAGAACAGAGTGGTGGATGCATAAAGCAAGGTCATCAATCAATATAGAGGACACTGTGATGGATGTATGAAGCAAAGGTCATCAATCAATATACAGGACAATGTGACAGATGTATAAAGCAAGGTCATCAATCAATATACAGGACAGTATGGTGTATGCATAAAGCAAGGTTATCAATCAATATACAGCACACTGAGAGAAGCGTAAAGGAAGGTCATCAATCAATATACAGGACACTGTGAGGGATGTATAAGCAAGGTCATTAATCAATATAAAGGACACTAATGAACGTATAAAGCAAGGTCATCATTCAATATAGGGGACACTGATGGATGTATAAAACAATGTCATCAATCAATATAGAGAACAGTGTGGTGGATGCACAAAGCAAGGTCATCAATCAATATACAGGACACTGGTGGATGTATGAAGGAAGGTCATCAATCAATATACAGGACAGTGATGGATGCATCAAGCAAGGTCATCAATCAATATACAAAACAGTGTGGTGGATGCATAAAGCAAGGTCATCAATCAATATACAGGACAGTGATGGATGTATAAACCAAGGTCATCAAATATAAACAGAACAGTGTGACAGATGTATAAAGCAAGGTTATCAATCAATATACAGGACTGTGTGACCGATGTATAAAGCAAGGCCATCAATCAATATACAGGACACTGTGATGGATGCATAAAGCAAAGTCATCAATCAATATACAGAACAGTGTGACCGATGTATAAAGCAAAGGTCATAAATTAATATACAGGACATTTTGATGGATGTATAAAGCAAGGTCATCAATCAATATACAGGGCACTGATGGATGTATAAAGCAAGGTCATCAATTAACATACAGGACACTGTGAGGGATGAATAAAGCAAGGTCATCAATCAATATACAGGACATTTTGATGGATGTATAAAGCAAGGTCATCAATCAATATACAGGGCACTGATGGATGTATAAAGCAAAGGTCATCAATCAATATACAGGACACTGTGATTGATGCATAAAGCAAGGTCATCAATTAACATACAGGACACTGTGAGGGATGAATAAAGCAAGGTCATCAATCAATATAGAGGACAGTTTCATGGAGGTATAAAGCAAGGTCATCAATCAATATACAGGACATTACAATGAATGTATAAAGCAAGGTCATCAATCAATATAAAGTACACTGCAATTAACGTATAAAGCAAGGTCATCAATCAATATACTGGACAGTAACAGATGTGTAAAGCAACGTCATCAATCAATATAAAGAATACTGTCAATTCATTTGTTTTTCCAGGTATAAATTTACAGTATTGAGAAAAAAACATTTTCACTGGTACCTGAATTTGAGGATTTGGAAAAGGGTCCTAATATTTCCAGCAAGATAACTAGTAATATGTGAAACATAATCAATTCACAAGACTGCACATTTTCTTATACTTAAACAGCGACTCTTGCAGAAGTAAAATTTCATACATTTATATAGGATAATATGAACAAGTTTTTCTGAGCTATACTGCATGGTGTTAGGAGTGCAGTATTGCTCAGAAAAAAGCTCATATTTTCCTAAACAAAAGTAGTAACCTTTTATTATATACTCATTTTGCTTTTCTATCTAAGATTGAATAACAAAAAGAACACATTACCAGAAACAAAGTAATTGAATTTCTGCTATATTTCAAAGTAAATACACAGCATAGTAAAAGAAATACACCGTAACGGTACTCATGCTCACACAGCATTGACCAGCAACCTCTGAACTTGGTAGATTATCGCACGCTCAGTCATTTATTTAAAAGAGAATTTTTATTTGGGTCCCCCCAAGACATCATACCAAGTCTTCAGTGAAACTCTCATGTCAATATGACTTTATGTTCATGTGATATAGCGATAACAAGATTTTCAAAAGGCTGCTGTGGCAGTCTTTTATTATTTGTTTATTAACAAGCAATTAAGCATGATAACAAGTCTTTCAGTGAAAACCCCATATTTAAATGACTGTCTATTCAGAAAAAGCAACAATAACTAGATTCCCAATATGGCCACTGTGGTGGCCATATTGGATGATCAAGACACCCATTTTCAATTAGGACCATCTAGACAACATATGAATTCTGGTCAAAAGGCCCATGTAAATATTAACTTTAATTCAAGAGGCATATATGTGAACCTCCCAGACAGGAGGGCTTTCCTTCCAAGATGAAGGATTTCCAGTGTCTCTCCCATCACTCACTGAATTCTTCCATGTAAGAAAAATGATAATTGAATTTTTTCTTCTCCTTTTTTTCACACCTTTGCTCCAGTATATATTTACAGTAATACTGCCTGTGATGACATGAATGTGAACTGGCTTAAGCACAGCAAGATGATTTAGTTGCTAATTTCAAGCAGCATAAAACAATTTACACCCCACTGACTCTTTCAGCATGGTTGGCTGGCTACAGTGTTTGAAGTTTGTCAACACGGATTATACTATCTGTGATCATTAGTAATGCTGAAATGATTGAAGAGATTAACTGATTCAGGTTGGATTACTAAAGAGCTCAATCCATGTAAAAACAGGGTCTGTTTGGCTTTGGTGTTTAAAATTTGTCAATATGTCTAAGTGTGCAATACCTCCTAATGCTAAAATGTTACAATCTAAGCAATCAAAATATCACAAGAAATTAAGTGATGGATGGAAATGGGAATTTTAGTGACTGGAATCAATTTCAAAGAACATGAATATGCATTCTGCCTTTCCCATAAAGCTGATTTTAAATTCTGCTACAGTGGCAAGAATGACTAACATGTCATGCAGCATATTAAAGCAAAAACATGACAATGAATATGCCATCCCTGAAAATCCATGTTCATGGAATATATTGAGACATGGTTTGCCCACTTTATAGCCGAACATAATCTCCAGTTTATGGTAGTTGATAATTTTACAGATCTAATCAAAATAATGTATCTAAAATTGCATAAAAGTTCTCATACAAATGGACAAAAATTACTCACATAGTGACCCAAGCTTTGGGTCCTCATTTGGATAAGAAATTTGAAGACATGTGCCACAATGAAAAATTTACCATTCTCACTGAAATGCCTCCCTCTTTTGAAGCCAACACTCCGGATCACATTTTGAAAATCTCCTGATTTGTCAAACTGATTTCTCTGTTCTTTCAAGCATACGAGCAGCAGTAATGAAGAAGATTTTGAGGATAACAGGCTGTGGCAGCCATAATGGGCATCATTGTTACTCAGAACCAAATCAACGGCATAAGGAGTCTTTTAATGAAATAGACAGCACAAGAAGTCTTTAAATGAAAATCCCATGCTGACATAACTACCCATTCAGGTAACAAGATTTTCAAAATGACTGCTGTGTTGACCATACTGGATGTCCAAGCAGCACCATTTTCATTCATAAGCAATTACACAATGAGATGAATACGTATATAAAGAAAGTTGCATGGCAATCCACCAAGAAGTTTATGGGGAGTTGTGATAACAAACTTTCTTACTTGTGGAAGTTCCTTGTCAGATCCCTTCAGCCGGCTGATGGATTTGTGGAAGAAAATGTGAATCTCGCTTTTCTCAGTGGCTGTTGTTAGATCCAATGTATTCAAATTCCCAACTAACTCATCGATTCTCTTTTTTGAGAAAACAAATGCCACTACGGGTAACTTCTCCTTCTTTTTAAGCATGTCTACCAAGGATAACCAAATATTCTTTTCCTGAAAGAAAATATATGAACTATAATATACACATGTATGTCAAATACAGAAAATACTGATGAAATAGTTTTCTCATTTTTCATTGATATATTTTTCAATGTGACTAACATTACAGTATATATATATATATATATATATATATATATATATATATATATATATATATATAGTGAAATAACAAAACTTCACATCTTGGCATTTGATGCTTCATTTCGTGTGACTACAGAATTATTACTGAGCAAGAAAAACAAAAATATCTTGTAGGTAAAGCAATAAATGGAAACTGCTCTACCTTCCAGTGATGGAAATTATTTTTGCCTAAGGTATGTATCTCACCACCATTTGCTTCTTTATGAAGTTATATCTCCTATCGTACCTCATCAACAATCTCAGTATGCTGCACTGCTCTACCTGAACTGTTTTTATAGCTGAAGATGATAAAATAGTTTATGAAATATAATTCATTTTTTGCAACAGAATAGGTCATCCCAAGTTACTGTTCTCTTATTTAATTGCTGATATTTTTATGATCAATATGAGTAATCCAAAGTGAAATGAGGCTGGGGGGATGGAGTAGCAGGGGCTTTAACCTTCTAAGCTTTGACTGAGGAGCAGTTCTGATGTTTAATAAAAAGAACATTTTCCATTCCTAGACAATATCATCTTGTGGTACAAAAAAATGTCACTCTAACAAATATCTCATTGTTTGTAATACAGAATGAATTATATCCTGTATTTACACATGAACAGATAATATCCCATAAATATTATGAATAAAACAATAACAACCTGGAAAGTTGTTGTTGTTGTTGTTATTGTAGGGTTTAACGCCATTTTTCAGCACAGGATAGGCTATATGGCGGCCAGTATTAATAGTGGAGGAAGAACCCTGGAAAACCCCAGAAAGAACCACCGACCCACAAGAAGCTATTGGCAGGCTTTCTCACATACCCATATTAGCCGAATGCCTGGAAAGTAACGTGATTACTTAAAATTTACTCTTTTCTTTAAAAGATATATTTTATTATTTCTGGGTTGCTAAAACCTATGATTTCAAGTCCCCAGCATATTGTACTCATCTAAATTTCTCTAATGATAAAATGCATGAATAAACAACCTTCACTTACTTTAAAAATAAGCACAACTATTTATAATGCAGGCAATGAAAGTAAAGCAAAAGTTGTTAAATCTATGGATAAATCCACAAGAAATCAACAACAAGGTCAAAAGACTTGTCCTCAACTGTAATTGTTCCAGAAAATGATTGAAATGCAAAAGCTGTTCATGATCATTGGACCTTGAAAATATGTCACAATGACCTCTTATGCTGGTAAAGTACTCCACAAGATGTAATGCAAAATCAGAAGTATCCCTGCAAACACAATCTAAACACAAAATAGTGTAGATGATCACTGAAGCATGAAAAATATGTTACAGTGACCTTCAAGTGAACTTTCATGACTGCAAAGGCAACTGGATCTGCATGTGTATAGCAGAAGTTCTCCTGCACTTCATCTTGGCAGGCTAATAAATGGTGTAATCTTACTGTTCACAAAGGGAACAGTGTATCCCAAATGTGTCCCATTCAAAGGAAGCTGGAAGATATTTACTGACTAAAGGAACAAACCTGACTAAAGTTGCCTCCCTTTTGTCCTCTGGTCACACTCTTGCTGCCCTTTTCTTGTTTTGCTTCAAGTGCTTTGCTGTACCTGACAAAGTGAACATTTCAAGTAAAACAACTTTCGCTATTGTAGGAAAGAATCATAAGTGTCAAAGAAATATTTTTATAATGGTGGTGGTGGTGGTGGTGGTGGTGGTATTGTGTTGCTGTTGATAATGAAACACGTTTGCCATGTACATGGTAATATCATTGGTGTGTGTGTGGGATTTGTTTTTTAACCCAGCTTAAAAAATTTTCAATCATAGTGCTATGATGTCTGCATTGTGGCAGTTTACAGTGATGTCTATCACTGGGGCATCATGCCACAGACATGAAGCATCATGTCCCACCCAATCACATTATCCGGACACTGGACCAAACAATACTAACAGTTACCTCTTAATGCTGAGTGCCTAGTGCGCAGCTGTTAGTACCAATTTTACAAGCCTTTGGTATGGTTCAGCCAGGGTTCAAACCTGCAACCTCCCACATCCAACATGGACACTCTAACTACTAGGCCACTGGAGTTGTAAGTAACATCATTGGCCTAATGATTATTAGGGTCATAACAAAAGCTGCGAAAAGTTCCATAGTTAACTGATTGCCATTCAAAGAGATTATTTATTCAAAATGCTTTCATCTGGCAACTGAGCCGCAGTGGATCATTTGCTAAATGCATCGGACTTGTGACAAGAAGTGTCTGGGTTAAAACTCTCACCACTGGATCAATCCAGACTGTCTACCATCAGGTGTCTTTAGGCAAGACACGATGACGTGTTTTTAAGATCAGAAGTAATTATGTCATTTAAAACTATTGCCCTCACTCAGTATTAAGGGTAACCACCAAAATATTGAAAAAACGGCAGAGGTGGTGAGGACATGAGGCTTTCTGCCCATCTCCATCAGTAAACTGCAGCCATTAACTATGGGTGTATCAAAATGGACCCTACTCACTACAGTTAGCTCTGTGGCGTCTTAAACTGAAAATTGTTTGAGAAACCAAAGTTTGGAACAGATGGGCATTCAGGAGACATGATTCCGTTAAAAGATGATGTAGAAAGCTTGAATCCAACTTCTTCATGGTCTCATCAATAAAAGCAACAGCCCATGTGAACTATGAAATTGACTGACAAGGGCAATAACTAAGTATAAAATGGAGTAGACAAGACAGAACTGATGAAAGGTGCATCAAGTTCTAACATACAATGTTCACAACAATTTTATATCAGAATAGGTTGAATGGTTCTTGAGCTATATTGATTACAAGTAAAAGACCAAGTAAAGATATGAAGTTGACTGACAGGGGCCATAACTGTCAAAAATGGTTATAAAGAAGACAAAACCCACAAAAGGTACATCTTGGTCTGAGAGACAAGGTTCTTATCAAATTCCATCAGAAAATGTTCATTGGTTCTTGAGCTATGCTAACTATAAAAACACAGTCCAAGTTTCCATGTGAAGACAAAAATCAATTCAACAAAGGGCATAACTCTGTCCTAAACCCATAAAAGGCACATATAATTCTATAAGACAATATTTACACTAAACTGCATCAGAATATGTTAAATGGTTCTTGAGCTGTGCTGGGTTACAGGCAACAAATGATGTTAAAATATAGTTGTCAAGGGCCCTAATTCTAACCAAAATGGAGCTAATGAAACAAAACCCATTGCTGGCAAATTTCGGTATATGAAACCATGTTTTATAACAAACTGCATCAGAATATGTTTAATGGTTCTAATGACGTGCCAGTTACAAGCAATATCCCATATAAAGCTATAAAGTTAAGTTTCAAAGGGCCATAACTCTAACAAAAATGGACGTGACAATAAACAAATCTTAAAAGGCATATCTAGTTCTATGAAAAAATGTGTGCACCAAATTGCAACAGAATATAATGCAATCCAAAATGGAGCTGACAAGACAAAATCGTAAAAGGGAAATCTATGTCAATAAGAGAATGTACACACCAAACTGCATCCGAAACTTGTAAGTTGTAAAGCTTGTTTCCAATCCTTTAGCTTTGTATGTTACAAGTTTTGGCAATAAATACAATTAAACAAATGATTCTTGACTTATGCTGGTTACAACGATGTAGATATAATATTGATGGAATAGGTCAATGACTCCATCGAAATTAAATTTGAAAAGATAAAGCAATGGCACATCTACATGTAAGGGGCAATTCACCTTTGTGCAAGGGCTGCTGACCTTAATTGGTTACAAGTTTGAATGGTGAACTGACGGACAGACAGAAAAGGTGTTATTTTAGCACTTCTATTTCAATGTGGGTCTCTAAAAATAGAGATAATGCCTTCCTAAATTGTATAGAATGAACACAAATTTGAATTTGATACAGCTGAAGTATTAAATTAAATTTAATTAACATTACATAAAACTAACTGAAAATTATAGCACCTTATTCTTACATGGTTTTGGATCTTTATCAGAGACAGTGAAATACAGATGTATTCAAGATCACGGTTGCTGGTAATGAAATTTCAATTTTCAACTCACACACACGTGCAAACACACACATCTGAATAGTATGAGATGTTTACATTTCATGGAGGGTCAAAAATCAAAACTCTTAGTGGCTGGAGTTCAGATTTTCATATAGTTTATGCATGACAATATCACATCTGATCATTAAAATTCTGAGTCATCCGAAGTAAAATTATGATCATTTCAGCAATTCCTCTGATTGCTATATTTTTTGTATACACAGTGATCCAGGAAAAAAATTCATACACAGGCTAATGACAAGTAGCTTTCGATACAAAACTTGCCCCATGTAAGAGTTTTGATGTCCTCTCTACAAATCATCAGTACCCATAGGCAAGTAGATCTCATGGGACAAGGATACTTAGCAAGATTCAGACAGGCCCTGGAGAGAGCTATTGTATTTTGGTGCCACTACAAAGATAATGATGAAAATTTTGAATGCAATTACAAAACACCAACATTTCTTGTTGCTCTCATGAAAAGCACATTATTTCTTCCTGCATGCAGATGCATGGCCTAATCATGTTTGAAATACAAGCTAAATAACACTTATATAACAAATATTTTTTTTTTTAAAATGATGAAAATGCACAAATCTATTTCATGGCAACTGTACTGAAAGTGACTAGTAAACATATCAAGCTTTCTCTACATAAATATTTGCTGTTGTTGTAAATGTTTCTCTATTACAAGCAACCATTACAAATTGTAGTTTAATAAGAATCTAGTGTACTCTCACCCTTGTGTCAAGAAATTCCCCTTCTCATCCACAATCTTGAAGAGTTCATTGCTTGCTTTTCCACTGCTTCCAGTAAAAAGGTAATGTTCCAGTGGTACAGGCCTTTTTAGTGTACTAATCACAAAGATCTTCTTGCATTTTGTCCTCCTGGAAAACCCAATTATAATACACAATTAAGTACCATGCAATTGTCACATAATGATCCCATCTCTACATATTTTTTTTTTCAGAAAACATTTTTCTGATTATAAGCCAAAGCCCAGCTTCCCAAAACAATGTTTAAGGAAGCCCTCTAGATAAGGATGTCCATGTTTTTTGAGTAGATACAAGGAAATATTTCTCTAGTCAAACTGGAAACGTATTTTCCTGAGACAATGAAAAATAATCCCACAAATGAAATACTTCCTCATATCTACCCAAAAAGCATCAAGTTTCTTTTCCTTACATACTTTTTAGAGTAAATATGATCAATTTGCATGGATTATTTTCTCCATTCCATACCAATGTGATAAATGGCAGCATTACTAAACTGATAAAAAGAAGTTTTAAAATTTATTATAATTTTAGGAAAGCAACCTTTATCTGGTACAAATTAAAGCTTGAATTATCTATTTTGTCAAATTAATGACTGTTTACAAATGAAAATTAAGAGATTTTTATTTTCAAAGCTCAGAATGATATAGTGAACATTGTTAGGGTAGGTTTACTGTCAAACATCACAGAGTGGTCACAACTGACAGATTTCAGAGATTAACATCTCTAAACAAAAAGAGAGAGAGAGAGATAAATATGGAAATATAGATTTGAATAATATAAATAAGGGCAGATATATTTCCTAACTGAGAAAAGAAAGTAGTTTTAAAGTGAGATCACATTGATGTGGCAATAAAAGTGGCATTGCCACATCTGCAATATAATTTTCCTCCCACTGATGTATTTCAATATCTCATTATGAAGCATATAGTAAATACTGCATACTGTTTAACCCTAATATTTAACATCAGTGAATCTGCATAAATGCAATGACTTCAGCACACTAAAACATAAAATGCAACTGAATAATCTGACTGGCAATCTTAATTAATACATAATTTTGCATATGTACTTTTTTTAATTAAAGTTATTTTCTTCTAAAATATACACAAAAAAATCTGTGATCACTAAAATTTAGTTTTACAATATACAGACAAAAATTTTAAATTCAGAAATATTAACAAATATAGATTGTACCTTGAAAACCAGGAAAATTGATAAGCATAAAAATAAATGAATTCACAGTACTTGAAATGACTCAAACATTCAAGTTGGATGGTCTTTGAGGTACACAGAACTGTGGTCTTTGAGGTACACAGAACGGTTTACCCTGCCAGATGTCTATCAGTAGTTACAAAAGTCCTGTCCGTAAGTTGCAACCTGTCTGTAGTTTCTCATCCTAACACTAAAATCTGGTATAATATTAATAGTAACATTTCTAAAAATATCACAAAACTATGCAAGTGATTTCTAGTGTAGCTGATCATCTACCAGCTGATGACCCCCACCCTCCACCTTCTACCATGAATTAGGGTGATGCACGGATTCACATCTAAAATTCCTTGAGCATATGTTAATTTTTTCAAGACCATCTCATCTCGTTTATTCCAAGAGACAATAAATCCCATGTTAGTTTTTTTAAAATCATTTTATATTTTTTTGTCAATAATTTGTCACAATATTAGATGGGTTTCACTCATAATGACCTCACTCATAATCATGCAGATGCTTGGCTTTTGTGCAATAAAGCTTTATCAAGTGCTTCAATGATAAGAACTGAATGCCAAATAAGTATATTGAACTCTCGCATGCTGCATCTTTGATGGTAAATACTAGTGATAAAAATGAAGCCTTGAACTGTAGCCCATATCTTTAAAAATTTTCCAGTTTTTTTCCATATAAATCACAGGGAAATCATAGCAGGAAATAGCTCTAGGGATCAAGAACCTGGAGAAAACCACAACACTACTTTCACATTCTGGAAACTCAAAACCATGGAGAATCACTACATTTACAACTTAACGCCAACCTACCCTATCCAAGAAGCAAATTCCAGTGGATTTGGAACTGTAGCACTCAGAAGGATGATGTTCACATGCTTTGGCAGCATGATCAAAACCTCTTCCCACACAACTCCTCTCTGGAAACACATAAAGCAATTTATTTTATTAGCAAATCAAAACCTCCTCCCATACAACTCCTCTCTGGAAATCCATAAAGCAATTAACTTAATATCAATTGGCAAATCAAAACCACCTCCCATACTACTCTTACACTTGAAATGCATAAAGCAATTAACTTAATATCAATTGGCAAATCAAAACCACCTCCCATACTACTCTTACACTTGAAATGCATAAAGCAATTAACTTAACATCAATTAACAAATGATTAAATTCCATCTTACTGCCATGCCAGGCAATCATACTGTACCTGATTTTTTGACTAATCTCATCACATGTACATAATCACATACAGAATGTTAGGTTTACCAAAGTGTGGAGCAAGAAATATTAGATACTTGAGTGTAACTATGAAATATATAAAAAAATTTATTACAATATCATATCTCTCATGTGGTTTCACTGAGCTGAAATTTCAACAACAAATACTGAATTGTCATATGATACAAATCAGCTGGGTGTAATGCAAAGGGCCCTGCCAACTACAATTTACCAAGAAGGGTCTTAAACAAGAAGCAAAGTTATGAGACACAAGGTCTGTGTCCAAATGAATGCATAAATGTAGGCAATCTAACTCATTCAAGGTATGATTAATGTAAAGCTGCATGCCAAATTTTACAATCCTTAGTAAACTAATGTTGCAGAAACCAAACTCAGGAGGACTGGCAGTCAAGGGTCATAACTCTTCATATAACTCTTCAAACTTATAATGCTGAATGCTGGAATTTACATTTATTGAAGGTCTCATCGATAAAAAGTTACTGTCGTTAATACATTAGCAGTGTTCTGCTGAAGGCGTGCCTCTGCACCCCAGACACATAAATACAATAGATGGTGCATTAAATATCCTGTAGGTGGGTCACCAGATGCATACAGATTTGGCCATGAACGAATTAGCAATTGGAGCAAACAACTTTGAGTTCTAATAATGCATCAGTGTGGTTACTGATAAACACCTGTGTAACTGCACTTTTCATTGGATGAGACAGTAATAATGTAACCCAATCAATTTATCGCTTTCAATTTCTTGGAAACACTTGATTAGTAATACATGTACTTCAATCATAATAATGGCATTATGGCAATTCATAGCCATGGATGATTCCAAGCTTTTTGGTCCCTCACAACAAAAGAAAATGAAATCAGTTGAAGATAACAGTGTAACCGATAGCAATAATAAGATGCCAGACAATCAGGCTAAACCAAATTAGAAAAGTAAATCAGATCAAAAGAGAAAATTTCATGATAGAGGGTTGAAAGATTTTCCAAGGATGGCATATAATTCCAACAAAAAAATCATGATGTGTAGTCTCGCTATGAAAAGCAGAATTCCATGACTGAATATAACACCAATTTCAAAACTAGTGCACTGACCCAACATGCAGCAAGGAATGACCACAAGGCTTCTTTTGTAACTGATTCTATGGTCGGGGAATTTCAGAAAGTGGTGGGTAAAGTTGCCAATGAAATGGAGCTAGCATTCTAGTTGCTATAAAAGTTGTATTTGGTTGGCCAAAGAGGACATTTATCTTACCAAAAATGAGAGTTTGATAAAGTTACTTTCAGGCTATCCAAGGGGCAACATGAGTACTCTTTGGGTTCTGATTAACAAACAACATAATGATCAGTTTTGAAACTTACTAACATCAGCAGCACTGGGTCTTACTGCACCAATACATACTGTGGACTGTGAACATGTGTTTAATACTCAAAATAATGTAAAACAACACTGAGAAACAGAACATCTGAGAGGTTGATGACCTTTTGATTAAACTAGAGGGTTGTAATACTGAACAGTTTGACTTCAGTGATGTTTTGGAGCACTGGCGAAATTCTAAGGAGAAGAAGCTTTTGGTTTTAATGAAAAACTAAAATCTATTTGGAGAGATAAAGTTCAAGTTGACTTACAGTTGCAGTTAGTGTCTGGTACTGATACAATGAATATCATTAGATGTGTGCTTAATAAGTTATGTACAAGTTTAGACAAATTTGAACCATCAATAATTGCTGTGTACTTTGCTCACTTAAATTAAGTTGCAGTTAATTTTTGGTAATAAAACAAACTCAAGATCCTTAAAAGTATCTATCTATCTATATATATATATATATATATATATATATATATATATATATATATATATATATATATATATATATATATACACACACATACATACATACATATATATAAATATATAAGTTTATTTTATATTTAATATATAAGTTTATTTTATATTTGAGCTTTAAAATGTATGTGATGTCTGCTAATCATCATTTATTATAATTATGTAAAGCAGACCTTAAGAATCATCCATTACTTAGCATAGTGTACAGATAAAGGTAAATATATTAAATGAGACTAACACAGTATACAGGTATATACTCTTAATTTTTGTTACTAGTACATTTACTTGAAAAGGTAAAAAATATATGCAAAAATTCCGGGGTGGGGTGGGATGAGGTGTGGAGTATTCTCCACACAGTGCAATCAGCTGTCTTTGGATACTATCCTTATATACTTTCACTTCACAACACTGTTGGAGTAACCTCCCTTTAGTGTTCCCTAACCACTTCAAAAACACTCTGCAAGTTTCCCTGAGAATGACAGATAACAATTTAGAAATATGAATATTGATTGCTTCCAGGTGGCCATGAAATGATGGTGCTTATATTTAGGCAGATAAGACTAATACATTCAATGTAAAATGAAAAAAGGTTTTACCTCTGAGTCATTAATATAATGAACTTCATCAAAGATGACCCATTCAAGATCACGTATAACATCAGAACCATTGTACAGCATGGACCTAAAATTAAACAAAAATCAATCATAGTTATATGTGTGAACAGAATTGAAATCAAGTTTTGAAGGAAAATGTGTCTTTAATAATACTTATCTGATCATAGTGTATTAGGAGAATATCCACTGCCTTGCAAATCCAGCCATAAATGAAAATAAAGGCATCAAATATGCCTTTAAATTTGCTAAAACATCTAAGTCTGGTTCATGTAGGCTGCCCTACCATGTTGATACTGGCTGGATAGTTCAATCAGTGTTGGCATTACCTGAAAAGAGTTGTGGCAAACTTGGTGATGATGGCAAACAACACCAGGCCTTTTTCTTAATCAGAAACTTCCCTGCCTAAAGTAACTGTGACATCATGAAGTTCCCAAGAAATTAAGAATAATATCGCCTGCATCTTTTGAAACCACTTTCTGGCTCTCTCATTAGCTTGGGACAGCTGTTTGGGAGAAATTGTCACCCTGGTCATTGTTCTTTGAGTGCAGACTTGATATGTATGGTCTGAATAACACCCCATACTAGTCTTACAGATGTTGTCATTTTCTTCAACCTAATTAAACCTTTTACACGACCCACATTCAATATCTGCCCATTTTTACCTGAAACGAAAGGGACAAAAGAATGGTACATACTGGCAAAATCAGCTAAGTATCATGCAGGGCTTACAGTGAAGCGATGTTAAGACTTGGAATAAATGGCAGAGAAAATGACAGAAATGACCTAACTGCTGAGAATAAATAATCATTTACTCATAAGAAAATGCTATCAGGTCAATTACTGAGATGTACTACAACTACTACTGTCAAATGAAGATGGTACTGATTTGCATAGTGTACAATTATACTGACAACTGTGATGCAGAATAATTTGTCTACGATGAGTACAGAGAGAAATTAAGAGAGAAAACAGAATGAGTATACTTCCCTCTCATGAGAAAACTGATATGTTCTCAGCCTATTTTAAAATTCTCAATGCCCTTGAATTTTTGTTATTTTTATTTTTCACTAGGTCTGGGCAAACTAAATAGTATCTTGTATACTACTAGATTATCTTTCTGCATTTTCATGTCAACAATCTCTCAACTACAGTCTACTATTAGAAAAGTATGGTCGCCCAATCATATAGCTTCATAAAAAACTCCTGACTTTCTTTATTTAAAACATTAAACCAGTCAGCTTCCTCGGATTATCTGATTATTGTACACTTATAAAGAAAAAAGCATGGATATGCCAAATGTTTATTGGGCCTGTAATAAATTTTAAGCACAGATTGGGGGAGAGGCATGAAAAATGCACTCATCTCATGTGACTTGTGGTTATTCAAAAATACCATTCTTGTTATTGACAGGATTTTTGAGTGTCTGATTTTTTTTATTTAAAAAAAAACAGAAATGAATTTGTTCATGGAACAAAGATAACCACCAGTGCCTAAAAATGACCTAATGCAAAACTTAACCAAGGTATGGGAGAGTGATCAATGGATAATGCTACATTTAAGTCCCTACCACTGTCATGATGGGAATATAATAACATGTATAATATGCCTATTTCAGCAATTATCTCTCCCAAATGCATGCAAGTAAAGTATGTATTAAAAAAAATATGACGCTATAGCTCCATATTTACCCTGCATGTATGGCATACTGACATGCATCTAAGCTGTGCATTTAGAAATTTTCTTCAAATAATGGGTAAGCTTAACATGATTCATTTTTCACAGCTTTGTGAAAAATTTGGCCCCAGGGAATTCATGAGTTATAAATGAGTACTTATACACAGTAACCTGAAATTCATCAGTAGCAAATGTGTCTCAAATGCAAACAGCTGTACAATGTATGTGACATGACTTTTATAATCTATAAAAGAACAATTTTAGATTGCTAATGTGACAAAACAAATGCTGTTGCTGGAATCAAAGTACTGAAAATACTATGAGGGTTCAAGTAATAATAATGTATATAAGATCAGCTAGAGGAGCCAAACGACAGACATACTGGTATTCACTACTGTGCACATACTGCCCTAAATAATCTTAAACTATTTTACTGAAGTTGCTTTCCTTTATCTGTCACTTAAAAATTTATATTGACATTTGGAGCATTATTTGAAAAATCATTGTAATTTCCTTGTAAAACCATACTTTGTAATACTCTTGTTACAAGTACTGCCACCAATGCGACAATATATGTAAGGGAGATAACTACTATCAAGAGCAATGAATGCATTGCCTCCCTTGGAATATATACACATATATAATATATATATATATATATATATATATATATATATATATATATATATATATATACACACACAACACACACTCATACATACATACATACATACATACATATATACATACATACATACATACATACATACATATTGTTATGTGTAGGCTCGTACAAAAGTAACAAAAGAAAAGAGTGAAGACAACAAGCTTTGTATATTTTAACAAAATAATTTATTTCCCTAAAAGACAATGTAAAAATTGGAAATAGGACTTACGGTTTGTGAATATAATCCAAAATTTAATCCTAGGATTGAAAAATATAAGTCCTATCACTAAACAGATCTAATTGAATCCAGGTTCGAATCTTGATGAAATTCCAATATGGAAGGCGATAACATCAGATGAAGTGTTGTACTGACGGCAACAGATCCTCGACTGAATCACAGTTTATAATGTTTCAGTTTAGAATTTCCAGAATAAATTTCCACTGAATTTCTTTGTCCCAGAACTTTTTTTTAAAAAAAGTACACTTGTTTAGTTTTCTAGAGAATAAATTATTAAATCCCAAAAAACAGATGAACTTCAAAAAACAATCTGACATCAACAATAGAAACACCTTGTACCCTCAAGGTGTAAGATATGACTGAATAAATTTAATACCAACTGGCTGTTTTAAGCCTCGATTTTAGATCACATGGTAGCTCACGTGATAGGCAACGTGACCACAAATTTGAACATCACAATAAAAAAATGCTGTTTATCACATAGCTAGAATAGCCATATCTAAGAATCAGATTCTCACGCTGGAAATGAATTTTAAAAAAAAAAACGTTTACAACAGAGCTAACACATAAGTTGTAGAAGACCTTGGCAATAGCCAATCGTTTTCACTCGATGTTTACAAAAACTATCAACCAAGGTGAGCCAAAAATAGTGCTGAAGAAATTGTTATAACCTAATCGGGTCAAGCCAATTTTCCGAAAAGAGATTCAAATCCAATGAAAATTATCATTACAATAAAATGTAATGAAACAAAATTAAAATGAAAAAGAATTTAAAACTAACACACTAATTTAATTACATATTCGTAACACTTCCCCCCATAAAGAAAAAGAAAGATGTATATAATAAAGCTTTCTTTTTATCATATTTAATAATCTTTGATTTTTATTTTTCATCTTGTCGATGAAAGTAAGGGGATTGTGATCACTAAACACAACAACCGGAGAAGGAGCTAAACTAATGTAAACTTCAAAATATTGTAATGCTAAAATTAAAGCCAAACATTCCTTCTCGATTGTTGAGTAATTTCTTTGGTGCTTATTTAATTTCTTAGAGAAATAGCACACTGGGTGATCAACACCATTTCTATCTTCTTGAATCAATACGACCCCAACGCCAACATCACTTGCATCAACAGATAATTTAAAAGATTGATTGAAATTTGGAACTGTAAGAACTGGCGCACTTTTGAGTATGGCTTTTAACCTATGAAAAGCCTCCTGATATTTTTCAGTCCAAAGAAACTTGTTTTTCTTGCTCAACAAGTTTGTCAGGGGTTCAGCAATATTAGAAAAATTGGAACAAAATTTCCGATAGTATCCAGCCATACCCAAAAATCACACCAGTTGCTTTTTACTGACAGGCAGAGAGAAATCAGAGACAGCCTTGACCTTAGCATCAATAGGTTTAACTTGACCATGTCCCACAATATGTCCTAGAAAAGTTACACAAGCACGGCAAAACTCACTTTTAGATAAATTGGTTGTCAAATTTGCATCAGTGAGTCTGCCAAAGAATTTCCAAATCGTGGCTAGATGTTCTTTCCAGGTGTCGTTGTAGATGATGACATCATTGATGTAAGCATCACAGTTATCTAGACCAGGGGTAATAATATTCATCAAGCGTTGAAAAGTACTTGGGAAACCCTTCATCACAAAAACGTCATTACTTTATGTTGATAGAGTCCATCTGGAGTCACAAATGCTGAAATTTCCTTTGCTCTTTCCGTTAGTGGAACTGGCCAAAATCCTTTCAGAAGGTCAAATTTGGCGACGTACTTGGCATTTCCAATTTTATCAATGCAATCATAGATTCATGGTAATGGAAATGAATCTGTTTTTGTCACACTGTTCACCTTCCTCTAATCAATGCACATATGGAAAGTTTTATCAGGTTTCAGAACAAGTATACATGGTGAACTCCAATCACTTTTACTGGGCTCTATGAAATCATTCTCCGGCAAAAACTGAATTTCCTTTTTCAAGTATTCCTGTTTGAGAGGGTTCATCCTGTATGGGTGTTGTTTCACAGGTTTTGAATCTACAATTTCAACATCATGAAACATTTTCTTTGTCCTCATAGGAATATCTGGAAACAAGTGCTCATATTCGAATAATAACTGTTTAGATTTATTCCATTCTTGTAGTTGCAAATGTAAAAGTTTCTGGTCCAGATTTTTCGTAATTTCCGAATTCTGAAGATTTGTTGCTCCAAGATTAACAGAGTCCAATAGAATTCCTTCACTTAAATCCTCAGTGAGTGGGACAGGTACAACTAAATTAATTGCATGATTTACTGGGCTATCTCTTTCAATATACTAGTACTCCATTAATTTATTTAGATCAGAGTACTATTATTATAATTTAACTCATTCATTTTCTTCTTAATCTTGTAAGGGCCATAAAATCTAATTTGAAGAAAATTTTGAAGAATCAGCAAGAGAGAATGAACTCTATTACAAGACTCAAAACTTCTCTCAAGTAAACTTCTGTGAAACCATAATTTCACTTTTGACTTGAATTGCTGAGTGCCAAATTCAAGCATAACAAGCTGGAAAATTCCAGACCTAAAATTTGACCTTTTGACCAGATTGAACAGATTTGGGAAGGACAAATTGAATAAAAAAACTTTACCAAAGGTTTTACTATTGTTTTGGTTTTAATATTCCTCAAAGGAATTGCCTCTGGGAATCTTGTTGACGCACACATAATGGTCAACAAATATTGGTTGCCTGACTTGGTCTTAGGTAAGGGACCAACACAATCTACCATAATTCTGCTAAATGGTTCGTCAAATGCAGGAATAGGTTGCAAATGAGCCTTAGGTATCTTCTGACTGGGTTTTCCTACCATTTCTTTATCAAAATCACTCTCAAGAGCTTTCTTTGACATAGCTCTGGTAACTGCACAAGCTGGGTATAAATTAGGGAATTCTTTTTCAATAGGATCAACTTTCTGATCCAAATAAGGCTTGTCAGTTACAAGTGGATTAACCACAACATTGTCTCCAGCTAAGTCGTTGCCTAGTAACAAATGAATGCCCTCAACGGGTAAAGTAGACACTATACCGACTGTCACAGGTCCTGAAACTAAGTGTGATGACAAATTTACAGAATGGAGAGGAACATTAACAAAGCCGCACTCTACTCCCTGAATGGGAACACTCTCATTAGAACAGAACTTCTCAGAAAAAGGCAAAGTACCTGATAATAAAAGACTCTGAGAAGATCCTGTATCCCTTAAAATTTTAATAGGGACTGGATTGGCCAAATCACCCAAGAGTGATATAGAACCCTTCGACATGAATGGTTCATAATTCTCTATAATAGAATCAGACTGGGGTTTATTAGACCCAACAAATGTATTGCTTTCAATATATGACCATGACCTTGACCTCTTAGAAATAAGAGCATTTGGGATAGGTCTATCTTGATTCTGATGCATATATTTCAATTTGAAGCAATCAGAAATGACGTGTCCTTTTTTCTTGCAATAGGTACACATAGGAAGAGACAAGGATTTTGAATCAAGTTTATCAGAAGCTTGAGTTTTAAAAGTTGTGCCAGACTGAGTTTTAGAAGGAGTTGTATTAGGCTGAAATACCTTTCTACCAGTAGACTGCTGAGTGAAAGATTTGCTTACAACAGGAACTTTATGAGTTAAGGAATACTCATCAGCAGCAAGAGCAGCATTTTCCAAGGTTTCAATCTTATGCTCTTCAAGACAATTCTTAATGTCATTAGGAACACAGGTTTTGAACTCTTCAAGTAATACAAGTTGTTTGATATTTTCATAATCATGTTCAACTTTCTTGGCTAAGCACCATCTCTCAAATAACTGCTCTTTTTCTCTAGCAAATTCGACATAAGTTTGTCCAGCTTCTTTTCTATAGTTTCTGAATTTTTGCTGATAAGCCTCAGGGACTAACGCATAACCCCTTATGATGCACTCCTTAACCAAATCATTGTCAGAACTCTGCTGTACTGACAGGGATGCATAAATATCTCGGGCCTTGCCAAAAAGTACACATTGCAATAATTGAGTCCAATGCTCCCTTGGCCATTTCAAATTTTCAGCAACTATTTCAAAATAAATAAAATATTTGTCTACTTCTTTTTCTCTAAAAGGGGGCACTAACCTGATATTTCTTGTAATGTCAAAACTTGAATTTGTATGTGAAGTGGAAATGTGCTTTTCACTTGCCAGCTCTATTTCTTTCATTCTAATTTGAAATTCCCTTTCATCCTTCTCTTTTTGCATCTGTCTCTCTCTCTCCTCTTTCTCAAATTGTAATTTCATTTGTTTATCATTCTCTCTTTCCTGTTTCTCTCTCTCCTCTTTCTCAAATTGTAATTTCATTTGTTTATCATTCTCCCTTTCCTGTCTCTCTCTCTCTCCTCTTTCTCAAATTGTAATTTCATTTGTTTTTCCTCTTTCTGAAGCTCAAGCTTCCTTAACTCCAATTCCATCTTGTATTTCATTTTTAATTCCATTACCTTTATGTCAGAGTCTGATACCGACTTACTGACCGAAGCCAAAACACTTTTATCACGAACATTCTTCTCTACCAAATATTGAATCAAAATGTTTTTAATTTCTTGTTTTGTCAAGGAAGCTTTTGCCTCAGAAAGATCGTATTTTCTGGCAAGTTCAAGCAACTCATCTTTATTCAAACTATCCAACTGCTCCTGAGTAGGACTAGAAAGAAAAGTTTCCACTTTTAATGACATTGTGAATGAAAGCCTGTTGTTTTCACTAAAAATTTCAAACAAAATGTAAAATAGTACTTGGGATTTAAAAACTATGGGAATTTAAATTTCAAAAAACAATTTTCTGAAATATTTTAGCCACAATTCAAATATCCTGGACAAGCCCCCAATTTTCTCTTGTTACATGTAGACTCATACAAAAGTAACAAAAGAAAGAGTGATGCCAACAAGCTTTGTATATTTTAACAAAATAATTTATTTCCCTAGAAGACAATGTAAAAATTGGAAATAGGACTTACGGTTTGTGAATATAATCCAAAATTTAATCCTAGGATTGAAAAATATAAGTCCTATCACTAAACAGTTCTGATTGAATCCAGGTTCGAATCTCGATGAAATTCCAATATGGAAGGCGATGACATCAGATGAAGTGTTGTACTGATGGCAACAGATCCTCGATTGAATCACAGTTTATAATGTTTCCGTTTAGAATTTCCAGAATAAATTTCCACTGAATTTCTTTGTCCCAGAACTTTTTATAAAAAAAGTACACTTGTTTAGTTTTCTAGAGAATAAATTATTAAATCCCAAAAAACAATCTGACATCAACAATAGAAACACCCTGTACCCTCAAGGTGTAAGATACGACTGAATAAATTTAATATCAATTGGCTGTTTTAAGCCTCGATTTTAGATCACATGGTAGCTCACGTGATAGGCGATGTGACCACTAATTTGAACATCACAATAAAAAAAATGCCATTTATCACATAGCTAGAACAGCCATATCTAAGAATCAGATTCTCACGCTGGAAATGAATTTAAAAATAAAACCGTTTACAACAGAGCTAATTCGTAGGTTGTAGAAGACCTTGGCAATAGCCAATCGATTTCTCTTGATGTTTACTAAAACTATGAACCAAGGTGAGCCAAAAATAGTGCTTAAGAAACTGTTATAATCTAATCAGGTCAAGCCAATTTTCCGAAGAGAGATTCAAATCCAATGAAAATTATAATTACAATAAAATGTAACAAAACAAAATTAAAATAAAAAAAGAATATAAAACTAACACACAAGTAATTTAATTACATATTCGTAATATAAGGTCCATAAAAATAGTTACTATTTTCAGCATTACAAACTATATAAACTATATTTGGTAACACACAATGGACATCACACCAATAATAATGACTCTTTCACTCAGTGAAAATTTTAAAACTTGTGCAGAATTTCCATGATCAAATGGAAATCTTATGTGCAAATGTCTTGTATTTGAAAATCTGAAAAAATTATTGGAAGTTTTTCTGTTAAAAATAGAATTTTAATGCCGAAGTGGCAAGAAAGCATAACATATCTCAGATATTTCTAATGCCAAAATGTCAGCAACAGACATTTTTAACTCCAAAGTGTCAGCAACAGTCTGTATAATAGATATTTCTAATACCAAAGAGTCAGCAACAGCCTGTATAACAGATATTTCTAACACAAAATCCAATATTTGTTGTTCCAAAACCTTGGGAAAAAAAGACTGTCAACAACACACACACCCCCTCTTCTGACACATTTTAGAAACCTCTGTGACACTGTCAAACCAACTGCCATCCTGTCACAAAGATTTACTCTATATACAAATTTATCAGTTTAATCCATCTGCAAACAAGACAATGAATGCACTGGCAGCTCAGGATCTATGTTGTTTGTTTTACTGACTGCTATTAACAAATTGCATAGACCCAGAACTGTCAGTGCATTACATGATGGCAGGTCTGGGTCTGTGCAGTGTGCAGATGGGCTTGGCTTATAAGCAAGTGCAGAGGTAACAGTTTCTGAAGTTAATGATGGATATTGTTGTAACAGATTTTAACATTTTAGCCATCTCCAAATGTATCAGAATGTAGGCTGGTCTCACCTCAAGATCTCTGTTGTCATGATTAGACATGCAGCCATCTGATTTAACTGTACATCTCCAGTTATCAGACCCACGTCCTGAAATGTTTTCTTGAAATCTCGATACTTCTGATTTGATAGTGCTTTGATTGGAGAGGTGTAAATAGTCCTGTCATGTAAAAAAAGTAAACAATGTTATCATAAATTCTCTCTGCAAAAAAATTTACATTTCTTTCTACATAACTTCACTAAAGGGTAATGGAAAATATTCATTTGCAAATAACAGCATCTAGACAGCAAATCTTATCATTGATTTATTACATAATAACAATACTATATTTTAACCACTGTTTACAAATACTGTCCAAGTACACAAGAAGAGTGAATGAATACATAAGTAGTTGCTTTCTGGTGTTATGAACTAATAACTTCAAGTTTTATGCATCACATAACAGAATTGTAATCAATCTAAATGGTTGTTACCTAGTTTGAATTTGTTCATGTTAATATATAGAAGAACAGTACAAGGTAAAAGTTCATACATCAACCAACCACTTTAGAAACTTGATGATCTTAGTACTCCAGATGTTATTATGTAATAAATCAATGATAAGCTTTGCCCTCCAGATGCTATTAAGTAATAAATCAATAAGTTTAGCACTCCATATGCTTTTATGTAATAAATCAATAATTTTCAATATGCTATTATCTAATTAATCAATGATAAGCACAGCACTCCAGATGCTATTATGTAATAAACCAAGGATAAACTTAAAATCCAAGCAGGGTCGCCAAGATGGGGAAGGGGCAACCGGGGATATATCCCTGGGGCCCGGGCTTGTAATGGGGTCCAAGCCGAACAACACATTTTAATTTTATAAAAAAAAAAAACATTTTTTTGAACAAGAAATAGGAGAGGCCCGGGTGTTTCTTACCCCAGGGCCTATGATCACTCTCTATGGCCCTGCATCCAATATGCTATTATGTAAGAAAGCAATAGTAAGCTTAGAACTCCAGTTTAGCATTCTTGATTTTATTAAGTAATAAATCAAAGAAAAGCTTTGCTCTCTAAATGCTATTGTGTAATAAATCAAGGACAAGCTTAACACTCCATATGCCATTATGTAATACATCAAGAATAAACTTAACACTCCAGATGCTATCATGAAATAAATCAATGAAAAAGCTTGCCACTCCAGAAGCTATTACGTAATAAATCAAGGGTAATCTTATGTACTCCAGAGGCTATTATGTAATAAATCTGGGCTATGCTTAGCACTCCAGATGCTACTATGCAATAAATCAAGGATATGCTTAGCACTCCAGATGCTATTATGCAATAACTCAAGGATATTCTCAGCGTTCCAGATGCTATTATGTAATAAATCAAGGACATGCCTACACTCCAGTTGTTGTTGTTGTTGTTGTTGTTGTTGTTGTTGTAGGGTTTAGAGCCATTTTTCAGCACAAGATAGGCTATACATGGTGGCCAGTATAAATGGTGGCGGAAGAACCCAGGAAAACCCCGGAAAGAACCACTGACCCATGAGAAGCTACTGGCAAGCTTTCTCACGTACCCACATTGGCCGATCCTGAGACTCGAACCCATGGAGGTGAGATGGCAGTGATCCGTAAAAGTGAGCCATAGCACTCCAGATACTATTATGTAATAAATTAAGGATAAGCTTAGCACTCCAGATGCTATTATGTTTTCAATCAATGAGATACCGGTTAAAAGGTTGGCAGTATTATACTGAAATGTTAAATAAACAGTCTTCATCAGTTTGGGATATTTCAGATAGAGCTTGCAAATTAGCCAATGAAGATTTAAGGGCAAATATGAGATAAGAATATGTCATGGAAATGGTAAGCCTCTCTATTTTTATTCAACTAAAGGACTGCACGGGCAAATGGAGAGAAGTCCTGCATACCTAGTCATACGTTTAAGGGATAATGCAATTGCATATTCGGCCACTACGGTCTTGCCAGCTGATGTATGGGCAGCGACAAAGACACTGTCATGATTTTCCAAATGGAGAATAGCCTGCTTCTGGAACACATCTAGTTCAAATGACCACTAAAAAACAGAAAAACATAAATAAATTATTAGTGTTGGAAATCAAATAAAATTTAATGAATGGTCACCAGTTTTATCAACCCAGATCAATCACAGAAATAATTATTGATTGATTGGTCATTTTCCTGAAAGTGAGAAATCCTTGACCAAACTGATTAATCAGAACAGATGTAGAATAATAATTAAACAGGCATTTCAAACAATACAAGAGAATCCTTTTTCATCAGGCCTCCCTTTTATTAGGCTATAAAGTAAAAAGTGAATATTGAGCTTAATCTAAGAAATGCTGACCATGTGTGAACACTTGCCTTAAAGTCATCGCTATATCAACCTTCTGCCAAGGTTAGCTTGAAAAATTAGTCCCCCTATTATATGGCTCCTGTCAAGGGAGGCAGTCTTGATAACAGGCCACCTCATACTGCATTAGAATGCCATGGATCGAACAAAGTTTACTTTGTGCAAATGTTTACTGGAACATGTCAACAGAAGAACCTGAGCATGAGAGGTCTACAAACACAAATAATGGATATATCAGTTATCATCCTTTGGCAGCTGAAAAATTCTTTATTATAATCAGTATCGTTTAAAAGATATTTATCAGATCTAAACAAAACATCTCTCTCACGGCTTCAGAGACTTTCTTGAGTGCCCCAGCAAATGTTATGCGCCCAGAAATCCATATCTGATTGTTATTTTCACTGAATAATAATTATGATTCTGGATAGCCAATCAAATTAGCTGTTACATTGTGACAATCTTTGGGAAACAAGTTGCCTTCTTTCAAAAATAGGGACCTTGTGAAAAAGACATACGTAGGAATTGCACATTGCTATTGTAAATGCTTTCCCTACAGCAAGTATAAAGGCCATTAGGAGCAATGAGTCTTTCTTTACACATTAACCTGAATTTCATTATGTGATCCCTCATTAAGTACATAAATAATGGACAAAACAACTATAAAAGGATTTTTTAAAATGAAGTCAGGCTTGTTCTCAAGCAAAGTGTTCAAGGACTGCTGACATCACAAAAAACACACACACATCAGACCAACAAAAGCCAGCCAAGTAATGTAAGATTTATTGATTAGAATGCTTGTTATATAGGCTGAGACAATTACTTGACTGTTTTGTTTTTAGTAACAACAGTGGACTGGAAAGCCTTCATAATGGGATACTTTCTGTCAAATTTGGTAAAATTTTGTCAAATTTTAGTAAAATTCTGAAAGGACTTTACATTAGTCCTTCAAATATGGTCAGATTCTGATCACTGGTATAAGGAAGGAAGTGACTTAAAGGTTTTTCTATTTTAGTAAGAGCAGCCATGTCTGATGACATATCAGAATCACTGTCTTCATGCCAAGATGCTTTGTGTCAAGTCTCGTCTTCTACACATTAGTTTATGAGAAGAAGTCATTTAAAAGATCTAAAGTGGATTAGCATAATTTATAAAAAAAACTGAACAGCTTTCAGTCCAGGATGCTCTCTACTAAGTTTACTTCAGAGTGATCCAGTGGATTTTAAGAAGGTGAAAACTGGATTTGCTGATAAATCTCACATGACAGAGGGCACGTGCCAGATGCAGGACCTTACCATGTGCACACCTGGCGTAATGGCCAGAAGAGCAAAATAAACTTTGTCAAAAGGAGTGAAACTCTGCAGAAATATGAAGTGAACAATCATTATCTAATAATTCTAAAGTATTTTATTTTTTCTGAGTCAAGTCATTGTGAATCAACATTTTACAAATTTTAGTTCAAATTCTGTCCTGAAGAGATTTTTCCTAGCAATGGTTGCTGGTTTGTCAAAATTAAGAAAATTTTCTTAATGTAACTGCATGCTGTTCAGTTATTATCATCATCATCATCATCATCATCATCAATCCCTTAACCCACGAGGTCGCTGGGGCACCACAGTTGACTTTGCAACCAATTCTCTCCATCTTTCCCTGTTCTCTACTGCCCTATGGGAATCTCCAAATTCCATGCCTGTCCACTCCTTAATGTTGTCTTCCCACCTCCTTTTCTGTCTGCCTCTTCTTCTGCACTCTCACACTGTGCCTTGCAAGATTGTTTTTGCCAGTCCAGATGATCTTGAGACATGACCGTATCACTTCAGTTTGCACCTTTGTACAGTGGTCAAGAGGTCTTCATAGGATCCGATGGCTCGTTGGATCGTGTTGTGGACTTCTTTGTTGGTTACATGGTCAATGTGTAAGATGCCCAAGATCTTGCGGTAGCATCTCATTTCGAAGGTTTGAATCTTTCTTTGTAGATCTGATGTGAGCGTCCATGTTTCACAAGCACACAAAAAGATGGATATGACAATCAAGTGCATCAGCCTTATTTTGGAACCAAAAGCAATGTTGGTATCTTTCCATATTGGTCTCAACCTTGTCATTACTGCTGTTGTCTGGGCAATCCTGCAAAGTAGTTCTGGTTTGGAGCCCTCATCTGAGGTAACTGATCCCAAGTACTTGAAGCTTGTGACTCTTTCCAGCTTCTGTCCACTGACCTTTATTTCTGCACTGATGCCATTTGTGTTGTTTGTCATCAGTTTGGTTTTTTTCGGCGCTAATCTCCATTCCATATGCTGTACAGGTTGTGTTGAGGTGCTCAACCAAGTCAGCCAGTTCTTTTTCATCTCCTGCTAAACCATCAATATCATCTGCGAAGCGAAGGTTGGTGACTGTTCTTCCTCTGATGTTGACAGTGCCCTTGTAGTCATGCAAGGCATCCTCCATGATCCTTTCCAGGACAATGTTGAAGACTGTAGAGGTGACAGTACATATCCCTGTCCGACTCCAACTGTTGTTCGAAACCAATCTCCTCTGCTGCCATTGATGAGAACAGCACTGGTGGCTTTGTCATAGAGGTTGCTCAACAACCTGCACCAGGTTTGAGCTGATGTTGTACAGTAGTCCCCCTCTTATACGGCCTCTTCTGCACCAGGAAAGTGGCCTTATAAGACAGGTGGCCTTTCCAGAGGAGGACTAATTTTTTGTGAGAAGTATATGTAATGTGCGTAGTAAGAAAGCTACATTCTTCAAAGCATTTAATATCTTCACTTAAAAGTAACATTAATTATTAAAAGGTTCTTCTTCATATAATAATAGATTTATTTCAACTGAATATGCATTAATAGTTCTTATTTTTGGCGTAAGCATGTTATGCGAGCATGCTGTTGTCATGCACACTGCAAAACCATTCTAGAATGTCATTTAAATCTTGGTACATACATAATTCTCTTTCCATTTGCTCCATTTTCCCACTGCTGCAGAATAACCTCCTTGTCAGTTACGATGTTGTTTATTCGAGTCTTTTCAACATAAAATTGTTTTATTCAAGTCTTTTCTACCTAAAATTGTTCGGCAAGTCCCCCCCTCCCCCACCGCACCCGATGTCGTAGAGTAGAATAACCGACTTTTTTCTAAAATAATCGTCTCCGTTTACGTGATGACATGTCAATGTTTGGTAAGGATTTATTCGGATGTTGCTAATTGTATGCGATTTAATTATGCAGACGAAACTTTTGTAGAGCGGACGAAATGCCTTCTTCGTAAGGAAGCGATAAATGTGTTGTCACGTGATTTTTCGGTCTTTGTCTGGTATCCTGTTTTGTTCAAGGTTAATTTCTCTGTGTGTGCCTGTGTCTGCACAAAATCTATTTTTAGTCTATGCTGACCCTGTTATGATCTTGACAATTACATCTGGTTGTAATCATCAATGTTGCCAACTACAAGACTGATAAAACAATTTTTCTACATTTAAACAAAATGCCATGTGTTTTTAAAGGCAGCGATCTTGTCACCTGATTCATTAGTCACAGTCTGGTACGCTATTGTTTTTACATTTCTTTACACTAAGAGAGAGAAGCCAAAACGGCTTCGATATGTACGCAGATTTAACATGAACAATAGCACCTCGCGGTCGTTAGGATTTGTAAACTTGGCAATTATTTTCAGTAGTAATAGCCACTAATTATGAAAGTGAACAAGCTCAACATCTTACTAAGGGAAGCCATAAAGGCTATCAAACCATTTTCCCACTGACTTGTGTATTGTACATCAATACCACCACTTCTCAGCTGTTACTACTGTTTAATAATTGTAATCTTAACAATTATCAGAGTGAATAAACCGGACATCTCATGATAACACAGCAGTAAGGCTAATCGGATTACGTGTACTTACCTTTTTGTATGGAACAAAATCTGAGTCTTACTCGGCTTTATGATATAAATGTGGCCTCTTGTGAGAGGTAAATGATGTAATATTAATCTTGGTGGTACATGTACTTTAGTCAACACTTCTGTCAGTAACGAAAACCTGACATCGGGAAACAGAAATCGGATTACTTAACACACGTTATGAATAAAATACTGGTTCTGGATACACATTATAAAATGAAATGCGGCCGCTTGTGAGGGGTAAATTTGATATTTTTGCACTAATATGCTGGCCGCTGGTCGTGTTAGCCAGGTGGCCTTTCGTGAGGGGTACTTTTGAACACAAACTTGTCGGTGCCGACAGATTCTGGCCGTAAGGAGTGGGTGGCCGCTGGTCAGGGGGGCTGTTCAAGAGGGGGACTACTGTACTTCCTCATAGTTGCCCATAAGGCTGCATGCCATACCCTATTGTAACGTCCCGAGCTTTACTTCAGCACAAGGTCAGCTTTGACTATACGTCAACTTGGGATTTCAATCACAAGACAGGAAAGCTATTTAAGTTTCAAGAATTTAATAAACATTAATAATGGTGAATATTAACTGTGCAATATGAACGGATCAAGAATGAAATCATAAGGTTTCAGTCAAAACTCTGAAATAGGTCCAAACGAATTTATGACACCTAAAATTCTTTCTTTACATAAATGTGTGGCTCAGTATAAAGTTAAAAAAGTACATAATAAAATAATCACTGAAAACAATTAATCTATTTCTCAGGGAAAAGTACAGACCGAAACAAACTGAATTATAAAACACATGAAAAACGATACCACTTGAATGTTTTTCCCAGTGAGTATTGTATTGTTATGGTCCAGAATGCACCAATACTTTGAAATATAAATTCAGAAATGTTTTTCTTCTTTGTAGCCAACTAAATGTCACATTAATGTAATATGGAAATAATGAAAACTCCCTGTAAGAATATTACAATGAATGCTCCCTTCTCTGCATGTTTAGTTATTTACTGTAGCAACAGTTCTGATATTTTAGTATATGTATCTATCTGAATTTCCATATGCAGCAATTATATAACAGCAGAATAGATTATTGTTTTATCACTCGAGTCAATATAGATGTAGGCAATCAGTTAAATAATGCTGCTGTAGTATAGCACTGTTAATTCTACAGGGGCATCAATCTTCAACACTGAAGAATATATTGTAGGTTTATTTCATATCATTTGGATTATTATATCGTCTGTAATGTTTTATATTGTTATAATGCAATCTCTGTATTAGCTCTCAAGTTCTCCTATTGCACATATATAGTCTCTGCCATTCAGAATGCATCTGCCAGAACACTGCACACGACTGGTATTTATACCCTTGAGACTCATTGGTCTTACGCAGAGATTGATGGGAAAAACCTTGGTCATAAGTGCGTGAGAGAAACACACAAGTAGATTGAATGATACTTAACAACACCTTAGAAACGCTCAATAGTATGATGGTGGGTGAACTGCAATTCGCACTTACGCAAGTACTTTGGCAGTGGAATTACTCTATATTTGGACACTTGATGTGAAGATATTCACATCAGAACTTAACTCTCTATCTCAGAAAATGAATATACTATACTAAATAGTGTGAGAGGATTTAAAAGAGGCCAAAGCACTACAACCAAAAAGAACGATTTGGACCAACATTGACAACAGGAGACGAACCTGTATGAAGTAAGTGCCAATCACAATCACCCAAATTAACAATATATTAATAATCCAAAATCACTAAACGTGATATTAAAACATTTGTACAGTTATTTATTGTGCCTAGCAACCCTTCAAGTCCTTTATGTCTTCACGTATGTATTAAAATATATCCCATTTTTTTTTACCATTAACATAGACATATGAATCACTGAAATTTAATATTTAATGCTGAGACGTGTGAAAATTATGTTTAAATGAGCCACACACTACTTATATTTTATAACACCAGAATTTATCACACCTATCAAAGGTCTTTTTGAAATCTATAAAGACGTGGTATAGATTCTGCTGATGCTGAAGGTATTTCTCGCAAAGGAGTCCGATTGAAGATTTGTTCTGTGGTGCTCCTTCCTGCTCGGAAGCCTGCCTGCTCTTCAGCAATAATTTTCTCTGCTTGAGGCTTTAGTCTGTTGAGAATTATCTTCAGCATGGCTTTGCTCGGATGACTGATCAAACTGACGGTTCTGTAGTTTTGGCAAGGCTGTAGGTTTCTTTTCTTGGGGAGCACGATGACCAAGGATTGAGTCCATGTGGTGGGCCATTCTCCTGTCTGCCATATCTTGTTGCAGATTGTTGTTAGGACTGTGACTATCTCTTCTCTTCCTGCTTGAATGAGCACTGCTGGTATGTTGTCAATGCCGCCTGACTTTCCTTTCTTTAGTGACCTTACTGCAATTTCTACTTCTTCACAAAGAATGAGGTTGTCATCAATTTCTTCTGCCTGATGGCAATTTAGTACTGCTGGATCTCCTTGGGTCTTATGATTGTACAATTCTGAGGCAGTATTTGGCCCATCACTTGAGGATCTCTTGTGAGGCTTTCTCCTGATTTGTCTTGAATGGTAGTAGCTTTCCCTTGTTTATGGGTTGTGAGATCTTTCACCAGTCATTTCTACTGAGACTGTCTTCGATTTTGCAGCATTGTCTTTCTATCTAGGATTCCTTTGCCTTTTTCATGCTTTTCCTGATCATGTTGTTTTTCTCTCCGCATTTTCTATTTCCTTCATGATCTCTTTTTCCCTTTTTCAGTTCTCTTCTTTTGTCTCATAGTTCAAGGACATCTGTTGTGCTCCAAGGTTTCTTTGTTTGACGATATTTGCCAATGATCTTGCTAGCTGTGCTAATCACAGCTGTGTTGAATGTGGTTGTTAAGGACTCTAGGTCAGTGTTTTGGCTGTCCAGGGTTATCAGAGGTGCAAATTTACCACCTATCACTGCTTGGAAGGCTTCTGCGACTTTTGGATCTTTCAATTTTTCAAGGTCAAATCTGATTCTTGGTTAGTTACGCTTTTTGATCATTTTCAGGTGGAGGCGAAATGTTGTCATTAATAAATCATGGTCACTTCTAATATCTGCTCCTGGAAAACTTCGTGTTCTGGCGATATTCAGTCCTGTGCAGAATCATTTTTTCACAAAGATGTAGTCAATCTGGTTGTGATGTTGTCCATCTGGACTGTGCCAGGTCCATCTTCTAGATGCTTTGTGAGGGCCGAATGTGTTGGCTAGCACAAGATTTTTGTAGGCAGCAAACTCCAAGAGCCTGAGTCCTCTTTCATTTGTTTCTGCATTGCAGAGGGGTCATTGCAGAGGGGTCCACAGTTGCTTTGCCAGTTTGTCTGTGAATCAACTCCCACCTTTGCATTCCAGTCTCCTTGTACAAACAGAATGTCCTTCTTGGGTGAGTTGTCAATGACATCTTGCAGTTTGTTATAAAAATTCTCCAGTTCATTGTCATTATAGTTAGATGTGGGTGCATAGGCCTGTATGATTATAATGTTGAAGGGAGTCGCCCTCAGGCGGATGGTAATGAGCCTGCTTGAGATTGGGCAGCAACCCATAATGCTGTTTGCAATGCCCTTGCGGACAAGAATTCCAACGCCATGATTGTGTTTGTCCCCTCTTCCGCTGAAGTAGAGCTTATGCCCTTCATCTCTTGTTATTTTGCCAAAGTTTTTCCAGTGCACTTCGCAGAGACCAATAATGTTCTAGTTGTACCTCTCCAACTCATGTGTAAGTTCTTTCAACTTTCCCACAGCCCTCAGTGTTCTAACATTCCATGTATCGATGATGATGTTGTCTCTCCCACGGATCTTGGTAGTGGTGGCACCAGTGGCATACTTGTCACCTCCGTCCTGGTGTGCAGCTGAAGGCGTGGTCATTGTTGACCCATGCTGCGACCGATCTGGTATGGAAGAATTGTTAGTTGTCTTCATGTTGTGTGTCAAGGGCAAGATACAGCCTGGTGGAGCCCATCCCTCTCCAGACTGGATGACCACAACTGAAATAAGTTCTTATGCAACTCTATATTGTGGAATAACCCCATATGGAATATATGTGTATTACCTATATGGACAAAAACCAAGTTGTTGGTAAAATGTGGTGTCCTGTTTGAGATCAGTATTTTGACAAAACACCTGCAATCTGGTACATGTAGAAAACTGACACATTTGTCTCTTACTGCTTACACAAGCATTAACAGATATGTAGTACAGAAAGAACAACTTCTTACTTTGTGAGCCATGTCTGGTATTTTCTTGTAGAAATCACTGACAGGTGTGTTGATATCCACCTCAAATGCCCACTCCTCTATTGGCTCTGGTGATGAAACAGCTTTGATTTTTGTTTCCTGGCTCTCAGCTTTCTCTTCAACCTTAGAATGGATAAAAGGAAAAATAATAATAAGTAATGTTAATGTTCACTGAAACATTGAAAGTTCTATTACATTTGACTCATGAAAACAGAGACAATGACTAGATTTGTAGGTATATAGGCTGGAGGGCATATAGGTTGATAGATTAGGTAGATAGATAGCTAGATAGGTAGATAGGTATACAGGTAGATAGATTAGGTATATACGAAGACAGTTTAAGTAGATAGATAGACATATAGCTAGACAGGTAGACAGCTAGATAGGTATATAGATAGCTATAGCTAGATAGGTATACAGATTAAGTAGATAGACAAACAGGTAGACAGATTAGATAGACAGATAGCTAGATAAGTAGACAGCTAGATAGGCAGACTGATAGGGAGATTGGTAGACAGGTATATAAGTAGACATTATTTAGGTAGACAGGTAGGCTGGTAGACAGATAAGGTAGACAATTGGACAATTAGATAAATAACTAGAAAGGTAGAAAGATCAGGTAGACAGATAAACAGATAGGTTGACAGATAGGTAGACAGATTAGGTAGACAGATAGCTAGATAGGTAGACATATTAGGTAGATAGGTAGACATGTAGATAGGTAGACAGATAGCTAGATATATAGACAGAAAGGTAGACAGATAGCTAGATATATAGACAGAAAGGTAGACAGATACCAAGATATGTAAACAGATTAGGAAGAAAGACATATTTGACAGATAGGTAGACAGATAGCTAGATAAGTAGACAAATTGGGTAGATAGGAGGACAATATGGATAACCATAAAATGAAAAATAGTAAATTGGTGTAAGTTAGTGAAAAAATAAAACCTTTACTTAACTTAACTTCATTAACTTAAACAATAGCATGCTCCTACTCACATACTAGCTGTCTCTTTAATTCAGACCGTCTCTATCCTTTTAAGGTTTATGTGACCATTTTGGTCATTATACTACATAGTCTAGCCACAAGACTTCAAATGACCACAATGGAAACTATAAATTGTTATTAATTGCAAATGAACAGAAGTACATAGATTACATTATTGTAATTACACTCACTCAAGTTTCTTATCAGTGGCTCTTTAAAACTTGGAACCCACTGTGGAAAAAAGCTTTGGAGGTGGGTTTTCCAATTTGGCATGCCTTAGAAGGGTCCTTTATATTTCTATGGTTTCTTACAAATTGAGAACTGTTCTCTGGATTACTGGGTCTGTGGACCACTCCAGTGGTCTAAGTGGTTAGAGCGCCAACCTTAGATATGGAAGGTCGCAGGTTCGAACCCTAGTCGAGTCATACAAAAGACTTTTAAAAATGATGCTAGCATCTGCCTCGCTTGGCACTCAGTATTAAGAGGTTAGGACTAGTTGGCCTGGTGTCAGGATAATGTGACTGGGTGGGACATCATGCTACATGTCTGCGGCATGATGCCCAGGTGCTAAACATCACTATAAACTGCCACACTGCAGACATTGTAGCAATATGACTGAAAAACTATTAAAACTAGGTTAATGACCCAAATCACATACACATACACACATACCACACACACACACACACACACATACACACAGACACACACACACACATACACATACACACACACACACACTAGGCTTGTGAAAGGTTTAACTCTCATTCATCCTGTTTCCTGACCTTCTCTATATGGTCATCAAATGGAGGTTGGAATATAATAGCTGCAACATAGGGATGACCTTATGATGGCATTTTAGCACCATGGACATAAACAAGAAATGCAAATCTTTCACCAAGCTGGTCATAATGAATACAGTTGTGGTACTGGTGAGTAAGCATTGAACTGGCCTGTTGAATACAGAAGTTATATGTGAGACTCACTCCCAAGCATGTCTGTGATCCACATTCTCCAATGAGAAGTCAAGGCTGTGCTGACACATATGTTTAATATATCCATCAAGATCACATCAGACACAGAACCTATCATTATCAGAATGTAAATGAGCCGCAGTATGTCAAGAAAGAACTTTTGATCCAGGTTTACCAAGGTTTGTGTGAGAAACACATCACAGCCAGATTGCTGGATCTTTTTCCTATCTCCCGTGACTCATTAATGAGCTGACAGACACTGTTCACAGCATTGTCCATTATCAGAAAGACAGCATGATGTAATACACTACAGATATGGGCACCTCTTGCTTGTATAAGACAATGGTGACCTCAGGAAAACAATGCCAATTTAGCAATATAAAATGAAAGGCTGGCAAAGTACATTTATTATGAAGAAAAACCAAAAGAAGAAAAATGACAAACAATACAAAATGCTGGATACGCCCAAAAAGCTGCTAAAGGTGGCACTCGACTGTTTCGCATTTTGCAATGGGTTAGATTTTTAAAGAAAAGAATTTCCCTAGTTTTCCTCACTGGTTATACTGGCTATTTAAAAAAGACATTGTTTATCTTAGGTACTGTTAAAAGAACTTTTAATTCCCTTTATTGTGGTGTATAACTGAATAATATAAAAAAAACTGCTAACACTGCTAGGTCATTTTCACTTACTGGACTTCTGAGATAAATTGTAAAAAACTGAGCTGATAAATTTTGGGTTTTTTCACATTGTACACATTTGGTAATTTATTCATTGCACTTTCAGAAGTTGGTATTGTCTATCGTGGCAAAACTCATTTGCATTATTTTAAAAACTGCTAAAGACACTGTACTTTAGAATAATTCAGGCTGAGTTTTTGAGCACGTGGGAGCAGTCATTTTGGTTAGCTGTGTGCTTAGATTATGTACAATGTCCACTAGTAAAATATCCAAAGAAATTTCAGCCAAGTACAGGAAAGCAACATACAGTATGCCAACATTTTCTCCACTGTGCATGTTGCAAATGCAGACTTCACCTGAGACCTATCACTCTCTCAGAAGTTCATAATATCTATAAAATGCCCCCTAAAAAAATTGTTGGGAAAGTCACATCTAAAATGCAGCTGGAATACTTATTTTTGCCATATATTTTACTCTGAAGATCATCACTTAGTTAAATTGTTACTGAAGTGAATACTCTGATGATACCATCATATATACATAAAATATTTACTTGTGACTTAAGATACTGTGCCTGCCTGTCGTCACATGTGACATGACATTTTTTTCAGAATACACATTTTTTTCTTTTTGAAGTTGTTAAGTTCAATTTATCTCATATTAGCTAATTACAACTCCGTAACAATTCTGTTTTTTTATTATTTGCAGAAATTCTTTTTATCTATCCCAACCATTCAAATAAAGATTTTCTGTTCTATCCACCCTCACTCCTTCATTTTCAGCCTCTATTTTTAAATGTAATGTTCTATCTTTTACAAGACAATAATAAGCATTTTGGAGGGATATGACTGTAACAACACCATTAGAAACATTTAGATCATTCATTTATTTAACTAATGCTTTGTGACCGCCATGAATCGATGAAGAACATAATGTTAAGTAATATCTAGATCTATGTAATTTGTTAGGAGAAACATTTAAAACGTTAAAAGTCCTAATCTGCCGGCAGACAGGGTCTGCTTTGTTATGATAACTTACAAAATACAACGATGGAGTACTGAGATGACTTCTAGTCCTCTAGTGCACTGGACTTAGAATTCAGACTGATGTGATGTGATGTGATGTGATTATGATTTTTAACGTAGCTTTAACAATTTTTCAGTCATATCACTACGATGTCTGCAGTGTGGCAGTTTATAGTGATGTCTAGCACTGGGGCATCATGCCGCAGACATGTAGCAT